>JAXDDW010000433.1:12500-18112 GCA_034670385.1 Hoplostethus mediterraneus | reverse complement strand
CTTTCTTTTTTTGTTTTTTTTTGTTTTTTTTTTTTTTTTTTGTCTTCCTTTTTTTGTTTTGTTTTTATTTTTGTTTTTTGTTTTTTTCTTTTGTTTTTCTTTGTTTTTGTTTTCTTTTTATTTTTTTTTTTGTTTTTTTTGTTTTTTTGTTTGTCCGTTTTTGTTTTTTTTTTGTTGTTTTTTTTTTTTTTTTTTTTGTATTTTTTGTTTTTTTTTTATTTTTTGCTTTTTTTTTCTTGTCTTTTATTGTTTTTTTTTTTTTTTTTGTGTTTTTTTTTTTTTTTTGTATTATTGTTTTTTTTTTTTTTGCTTGTTTGCTTTTCTTTTTTTTTTATGATTTTTTGTTTCTTGTTTTTTGTTTTTTTGTTTTTTTTTTTGTGTTTTTTGTGTGTTTTTTTTTTTTTTTTTTTTTTTTTTTTTTTTTTTTTTTTTTTTTTTTTTTTTTTTTTTTTTTTTTTTTTTTTTTTTTTTTTTTTTTTTTTTTTTTTTTTTTTTTTTTTTTTTTTTTTTCTTTTTTTTTTTTTTTTTTTTTTTTTTTTTTTTTTTTTTTTTTTTTTTTTTTTTTTTTTTTTTTTTTTTTTTTTTTTTTTTTTTTTTCTTTTTTTTTTTTTTTTTTTTTTTTTTTTTTTTTTTTTTTTTTTTTTTTTTTTTTTTTTTTTTTTTTTTTTTTTTTTTTTTTTTTTTTTTTTTTTTTTTTTTTTTTTTTTTTTTTTTTTTTTTTTTTTTTTTTTTTTTTTTTTTTTTTTTTTTTTTTTTTTTTTTTTTTTTTTTTTTTTTTTTTTTTTTTTTTTTTTTTTTTTTTTTTTTTTTTTTTTTTTTTTTTTTTTTTTTTTTTTTTTTTTTTTTTTTTTTTTTTTTTTTTTTTTTTTTTTTTTTTTTTTTTTTTTTTTTTTTTTTTTTTTTTTTTTTTTTTTTTTTTTTTTTTTTTTTTTTTTTTTTTTTTTTTTTTTTTTTTTTTTTTTTTTTTTTTTTTTTTTTTTTTTTTTTTTTTTTTTTTTTTTTTTTTTTTTTTTTTTTTTTTTTTTTTTTTTTTTTTTTTTTTTTTTTTTTTTTTTTTTTTTTTTTTTTTTTTGTTTTTTTTTTTTTTTTTTTTTTTTTTTTTTTTTTTTTTTTTTTTTTTTTTTTTTTTTTTTTTTTTTTTTTTTTTTTTTTTTTTTTTTTTTTTTTTTTTTTTTTTTTTTTTTTTTTTTTTTTTTTTTTTTTTTTTTTTTTTTTTTTTTTTTTTTTTTTTTTTTTTTTTTTTTTTTTTTTTTTTTTTTTTTTTTTTTTTTTTTTTTTTTTTTTTTTTTTTTTTTTTTTTTTTTTTTTTTTTTTTTTTTTTTTTTTTTTTTTTTTTTTTTTTTTTTTTTTTTTTTTTTTTTTTTTTTTTTTTTTTTTTTTTTTTTTTTTTTTTTTTTTTTTTTTTTTTTTTTTTTTTTTTTTTTTTTTTTTTTTTTTTTTTTTTTTTTTTTTTTTTTTTTTTTTTTTTTTTTTTTTTTTTTTTTTTTTTTTTTTTTTTTTTTTTTTTTTTTTGTTTTTTTTTTTTTTTTTTTTTTTTTTTTTTTTTTTTTTTTTTTTTTTTTTTTTTTTTTTTTTTTTTTTTTTTTTTTTTTTTTTTTTTTTTTTTTTTTTTTTTTTTTTTTTTTTTTTTTTTTTTTTTTTTTTTTTTTTTTTTTTTTTTTTTTTTTTTTGTTTTTTTTTTTTTTTTTTTTTTTTTTTTTTTTTTTTTTTTTTTTTTTTTTTTTTTTTTTTTTTTTTTTTTTTTTTTTTTTTTTTTTTTTTTTTTTTTTTTTTTTTTTTTTTTTTTTTTTTTTTTTTTTTTTTTTTTTTTTTTTTTTTTTTTTTTTTTTTTTTTTTTTTTTTTTTTTTTTTTTTTTTTTTTTTTTTTTTTTTTTTTTTTTTTTTTTTTTTTTTTTTTTTTTTTTTTTTTTTTTTTTTTTTTTTTTTTTTTTTTTTTTTTTTTTTTTTTTTTTTTTTTTTTTTTTTTTTTTTTTTTTTTTTTTTTTTTTTTTTTTTTTTTTTTTTTTTTTTTTTTTTTTTTTTGTTTTTTTTTTTTTTTTTTTTTTTTTTTTTTTTTTTTTTTTTTTTTTTTTTTTTTTTTTTTTTTTTTTTTTTTTTTTTTTTTGTTTTTTTTTTTTTTTTTTTTTTTTTTTTTTTTTTTTTTTTTTTTTTTTTTTTTTTTTTTTTTTTTTTTTTTTTTTTTTTTTTTTTTTTTTTTTTTTTTTTTTTTTTTTTTTTTTTTTTTTTTTTTTTTTTTTTTTTTTTTTTTTTTTTTTTTTTTGTTTTTTTTTTTTTTTTTTTTTTTTTTTTTTTTTTTTTTTTTTTTTTTTTTTTTTTTTTTTTTTTTTTTTTTTTTTTTTTTTTTTTTTTTTTTTTTTTTTTTTTTTTTTTTTTTTTTTTTTTTTTTTTTTTTTTTTTTTTTTTTTTTTTTTTTTTTTTTTTTTTTTTTTTTTTTTTTTTTTTTTTTTTTTTTTTTTTTTTTTTTTTTTTTTTTTTTTTTTTTTTTTTTTTTTTTTTTTTTTTTTTTTTTTTTTTTTTTTTTTTTTTTGTTTTTTTTTTTTTTTTTTTTTTTTTTTTTTTTTTTTTTTTTTTTTTTTTTTTTTTTTTTTTTTTTTTTTTTTTTTTTTTTTTTTTTTTTTTTTTTTTTTTTTTTTTTTTTTTTTTTTTTTTTTTTTTTTTTTTTTTTTTTTTTTTTTTTTTTTTTTTTTTTTTTTTTTTTTTTTTTTTTTTTTTTTTTTTTTTTTTTTTTTTTTTTTTTTTTTTTTTTTTTTTTTTTTTTTTTTTTTTTTTTTTTTTTTTTTTTT
Source organism: Hoplostethus mediterraneus (assembly GCA_034670385.1). Lineage (NCBI taxonomy): Eukaryota > Metazoa > Chordata > Actinopteri > Trachichthyiformes > Trachichthyidae > Hoplostethus > Hoplostethus mediterraneus. Next base: position 15,329 of record JAXDDW010000433.1, on the reverse strand, counting down.
TTTTTTTTTTTTTTTTTTTTTTTTTTTTTTTTTTTTTTTTTTTTTTTTTTTTTTTTTTTTTTTTTTTTTTTTTTTTTTTTTTTTTTTTTTTTTTTTTTTTTTTTTTTTTTTTTTTTTTTTTTTTTTTTTTTTTTTTTTTTTTTTTTTTTTTTTTTTTTTTTTTTTTTTTTTTTTTTTTTTTTTTTTTTTTTTTTTTTTTTTTTTTTTTTTTTTTTTTTTTTTTTTTTTTTTTTTTTTTTTTTTTTTTTTTTTTGTTTTTTTTTTTTTTTTTTTTTTTTTTTTTTTTTTTTTTTTTTTTTTTTTTTTTTTTTTTTTTTTTTTTTTTTTTTTTTTTTTTTTTTTTTTTTTTTTGTTTTTTTTTTTTTTTTTTTTTTTTTTTTTTTTTTTTTTTTTTTTTTTTTTTTTTTTTTTTTTTTTTTTTTTTTTTTTTTTTTTTTTTTTTTTTTTTTTTTTTTTTTTTTTTTTTTTTTTTTTTTTTTTTTTTTTTTTTTTGTTTTTTTTTTTTTTTTTTTTTTTTTTTTTTTTTTTTTTTTTTTTTTTTTTTTTTTTTTTTTTTTTTTTTTTTTTTTTTTTTTTTTTTTTTTTTTTTTTTTTTTTTTTTTTTTTTTTTTTTTTTTTTTTTTTTTTTTTTTTTTTTTTTTTTTTTTTTTTTTTTTTTTTTTTTTTTTTTTTTTTTGTTTTTTTTTTTTTTTTTTTTTTTTTTTTTTTTTTTTTTTTTTTTTTTTTTTTTTTTTTTTTTTTTTTTTTTTTTTTTTTTTTTTTTTTTTTTTTTTTTTTTTTTTTTTTTTTTTTTTTTTTTTTTTTTTTTTTTTTTTTTTTTTTTTTTTTTTTTTTTTTTTTTTTTTTTTTTTTTTTTTTTTTTTTTTTTTTTTTTTTTTTTTTTTTTTTTTTTTTTTTTTTTTTTTTTTTTTTTTTTTTTTTTTTTTTTTTTTTTTTTTTTTTTTTTTTTTTTTTTTTTTTTTTTTTTTTTTGTTTTTTTTTTTTTTTTTTTTTTTTTTTTTTTTTTTTTTTTTTTTTTTTTTTTTTTTTTTTTTTTTTTTTTTTTTTTTTTTTTTTTTTTTTTTTTTTTTTTTTTTTTTTTTTGTTTTTTTTTTTTTTTTTTTTTTTTTTTTTTTTTTTTTTTTTTTTTTTTTTTTTTTTTTTTTTTTTTTTTTTTTTTTTTTTTTTTTTTTTTTTTTTTTTTTTTTTTTTTTTTTTTTTTTTTTTTTTTTTTTTTTTTTTTTTTTTTTTTTTTTTTTTTTTTTTTTTTTTTTTTTTTTTTTTTTTTTTTTTTTTTTTTTTTTTTTTTTTTTTTTTTTTTTTTTGTTTTTTTTTTTTTTTTTTTTTTTTTTTTTTTTTTTTTTTTTTTTTTTTTTTTTTTTTTTTTTTTTTTTTTTTTTTTTTTTTTTTTTTTTTTTTTTTTTTTTTTTTTTTTTTTTTTTTTTTTTTTTTTTTTTTTTTTTTTTTTTTTTTTTTTTTTTTTTTTTTTTTTTTTTTTTTTTTTTTTTTTTTTTTTTTTTTTTTTTTTTTTTTTTTTTTTTTTTTTTTTTTTTTTTTTTTTTTTTTTTTTTTTTTTTTTTTTTTTTTTTTTTTTTTTTTTTTTTTTTTTTTTTGTTTTTTTTTTTTTTTTTTTTTTTTTTTTTTTTTTTTTTTTTTTTTTTTTTTTTTTTTTTTTTTTTTTTTTTTTTTTTTTTTTTTTTTTTTTTTTTTTTTTTTTTTTTTTTTTTTTTTTTTTTTTTTGTTTTTTTTTTTTTTTTTTTTTTTTTTTTTTTTTTTTTTTTTTTTTTTTTTTTTTTTTTTTTTTTTTTTTTTTTTTTTTTTTTTTTTTTTTTTTTTTTTTTTTTTTTTTTTTTTTTTTTTTTTTTTTTTTTTTTTTTTTTTTTTTTTTTTTTTTTTTTTTTTTTTTTTTTTTTTTTTTTTTTTTTTTTTTTTTTTTTTTTTTTTTTTTTTTTTTTTTTTTTTTTTTTTTTTTTTTTTTTTTTTTTTTTTTTTTTTTTTTTTTTTTTTTTTTTTTTTTTTTTTTTTTTTTTTTTTTTGTTTTTTTTTTTTTTTTTTTTTTTTTTTTTTTTTTTTTTTTTTTTTTTTTTTTTTTTTTTTTTTTTTTTTTTTTTTTTTTTTTTTTTTTTTTTTTTTTTTTTTTTTTTTTTTTTTTTTTTTTTTTTTTTTTTTTTTTTTTTTTTTTTTTTTTTTTTTTTTTTTTTTTTTTTTTTTTTTTTTTTTTTTTTTTTGTTTTTTTTTTTTTTTTTTTTTTTTTTTTTTTTTTTTTTTTTTTTTTTTTTTTTTTTTTTTTTTTTTTTTTTTTTTTTTTTTTTTTTTTTTTTTTTTTTTTTTTTTTTTTTTTTTTTTTTTGTTTTTTTTTTTTTTTTTTTTTTTTTTTTTTTTTTTTTTTTTTTTTTTTTTTTTTTTTTTTTTTTTTTTTTTTTTTTTTTTTTTTTTTTTTTTTTTTTTTTTTTTTTTTTTTTTTTTTTTTTTTTTTTTTTTTTTTTTTTTTTTTTTTTTTTTTTTTTTTTTTTTTTTTTTTTTTTTTTTTTTTTTTTTTTTTTTTTTTTTTTTTTTTTTTTTTTTTTTTTTTTTTTTTTTTTTTTTTTTTTTTTTTTTTTTTTTTTTTTTTCTTTTTTTTTTTTTTTTTTTTTTTTTTTTTTTTTTTTTTTTTTTTTTTTTTTTTTTTTTTTTTTTTTTTTTTTTTTTTTTTTTTTTTTTTTTTTTTTTTTTTTTTTTTTTTTTTTTTTTTTTTTTTTTTTTTTTTTTTTTTTTTTTTTTTTTTTTTTTTTTGTTTTTTTTTTTTTTTTTTTTTTTTTTTTTTTTTTTTTTTTTTTTTTTTTTTTTTTTTTTTTTTTTTTTTTTTTTTTT
>JAXDDW010000432.1:0-18364 GCA_034670385.1 Hoplostethus mediterraneus | reverse complement strand
CTTGTTTTTTAACTGATTTAAACGATTTTTTGGGTTTGATTAAATAAAAACCTCAAAAACTTGAACACTTCGTTCTTTTAGACATTAAAGACACCTTAAGTTATTTCAAAACTACATTGTTCTGTAAATTAATCTATTTTTGATTGATGAGATGTTCCCACTGATGTGAAACGTCATTTTTCTTAATGGTTTCTGGGGGTCAGTATTGATTCATTGTTTCATTTTGTTTTGTTGATTATGGCTCCAACCGGTTTAAAAACCCAATCCCAGTCAGCCATATGGAATAACAAAGACTCACAGTCAACCTCACGATCCAGCTCAACACACTCACCAGATCACCACCCTCAACACATCACGATCACAGCTCAAACCACACTCACCAGACTCACCAGTCACCAGCCTCCTCAAAGTGCTGGTAAAGGTGTTATTTTTACTCAATATGAATGGTTTTAAATAAAAAAAATAATAGTAAATGTAAATAACAAATAACAAAAAATAAAAAAATGATGGCTGCTGGACACTAGGGAATCGTCGGGTTCCACTAGTCCATACCCTGTGGGCAACTTGTGGCACAGACACGCAGGAGCAGGATCAAACCAAAACGTCACCTTGAATCTTTAATGAACTTGCAACTTAAAGTTACTTAAACATGTTACTTTAATTTCTTAACTTAACTTAAACCCTTAACTTAATTTAAAATTAACTTTAACCCCCCCCCCTCTCTCTCCCAGGTTCCTTGTGGGTGTGATTGTGGTGTTTTTTGTTGTTGTTGTTGTGTTGTGCCTGTTAGTCTTCTGCTCTACTACAGATGGAAAGACTAACAGGGAACGTGTTGGTGTGCTACCTTCCTTTCAAAATGTACTCATTCAAACAGCACACACACACACACACACACACACACACAAAACACACACACCCCACCACAAAACCTTCATGGCTCAATGAATTCAGAATGTGTGCCATTATCTGTGTGTGTTGTTCTGTCTGTTCACAAAGGGGTTTGAACACCAGGGAGAGTCCGACACCAGACACTGGAGGTGATTGCTTCAGCAAAGCACACTTCTAATCCGTTCCCCTTCTTCTTCCGCCCAAAATTTCGACTTCTTCTTTTCAGATTTCAGAATTTCAGATTCCCAGCATGGTCAGGAATCGCGCGGGTCCATTCAGTTTTTTTGTTTAGACTTTTATTTTTTTTTTAATTTATTTCTTTGCGAGACCAAGCCAGAATCAGTTTGGGGTTTTTTATGATGAATAAAATAGAAAACACAAAAGGGACGGAAGAATTTGATTCAGAAATTTCAATACAAAGAAATGTTTAACTTTAATATTTTTAAATAATTTCAATCTTCGGATACTATATTTTTATTACATTTTCAAAAATTAAACGTGAAATGCTACTACTATTTTGCAATACTTCAATCCAAACTTCTGCTATACTACTTTTGTTATATTTAGCATAGTATATCCTGTTTCTAATTGCAGCTATATTCTAAAAACTACTTTACTACAACTATTTTTAACACAGTATCTTTCTAACTAATTAAACTTTTTAAAAAACTTTTTCAAGTGAAGCAAGCACACAATTTTCTTTACAAAATTGACCTTTTTAGTTTAACCTTTTCGTGTTTCTGTACATTTGTCTTTTACCGTGGTTCCCCATGTTTTTCAGGGGGGTTGTTTTTTTTGCAGGTGTCACCTATGAAACCAGTGGTCCAGACTCCACCTACCAGACCCTCAGTCCCGTCACCATGGATCAGGACCAAATCTACTCTACTCTCAGATAGATGGCCCGACTGTGCAAAGATGCAACTATCTGCATGTGTTTGTTGACATACAATACAATACAATACAAACAAAGAAAAAACAAACAAATTTGGATAAATTCTTTGGAAATGGGCGTGGGTTAAACCAGAGATGGGCGTTGTTTAGACAGAATGTGAATTATTATTTTTTTGCTTCATAATCACTGCTGTTGCTATTGCTGAGACATTAGAGCATTAAACTCATTAAACCTTCAACCTTGAAAACAGATAATTACCTTTGTAAATCTGTATTTAACAAACAACCTAGATGTTATGTAGCGGCTTTTAGAAACAGCCATGACCAACTGTAGAGGCTAAGCCAACACTTTAAGCCACTGAGGTATTGCACCACGTAGGGTATAACTGACACACTCTTTACCGTGTCTGATGAATTAAAGGTCTGAGACAAACTCGTCTGTTGAACACTCAGTCCATTTAGTTTCTCTGTTGACTTCTTGATGTCCAATCCAATAATCAAACATTTCACAGTGAGTGTGAGTGATCAAAACTATTTACCTTCCGGGCAACACCTGAACCCACAAATATTGGTACCTATTTATAGAACTGAGCGCTAATTGGCTCCTACACCAACCATAACCATGAACAATTAAAATGTTTTGAAGACAAACTATAGTTCCTCATCCTCACTGTGAAGTCTTGTCTGCTAACATGAGCTGCATGAATGATTTTAGGAATCCAAAGATTGTTCCTCATTTTCACTGCTGTAGAACGAGAAGTCAGAACCACTTTTAATTGCAACATTGGACACATGCAGGGGGAAGTGGCCGCACACACACACACACACACGCACACACACGCATCTTCAGAGTGTCCAAGTTGAATGCATATCTGCATCTGCATTGTCCTTTATAATAAACGGCGTTGCCGCGCCTCACCTGCACCCAGTCTCCGCCTCTGCCTACTCCCGGGGTAGCATCTTGGCTACATCTACGTTATCAGTCTGTTCATGCCTAAATTGCCCCATTTGTCTAAGATTGTCTTTACAATGATGTTCAGCTTGTACCGTTTCCTGTGGGCGTGTCATGTGGGCGTGGCCAGCAGTGAGCTGGTTGTGGCCATCAAGGTGAGGCTAACAGCCACAGAGCAGGAAGTCACAACAACAACAATGATGGAGGAAAGCAGGAAGGAAAGAAAGAACAGCCAAAACATCACATATCACAGAGAAGGACTGGGAAATGAAGTAAGAAGGGAGGAGAAAACACTTAGTTTTCTATTAAAGAGCAAATTATGAGAGCAAACAGAGGAGGAAGACGAGGAAGAGAAGGGTGTGATCCGTTCTGACAGGAAGAATAACTTTCATTCAACCAGGCAGAGCGCTTAAAGGGGAATTCCGGTATTTTTAAACTTGGGCTCTATTTGTACAAATTTGTCATTTATACCGCAAAATAGCTACAAAAAGTTTTGGAATTGCTCCGGTAGATCGCCTCAGCCGGCAGTCGCGAGACGAGCTTCTATGGCTGCAATGTAATCTGTTGGGGCAAGTGGGCCGATCAAAATATGTCCACTAAAAGTTTTTGTTTTTGCCACTGACAGGATCAGATTGTTATTCATGTGTCTGACAACATTAAGGAAAGGATCCTACAGAGATAGACCTTTGGTTAACCAGAAACCTGTTGAACCTTTTCATGCAACAACTCACCTCATCTTTCAGATTTCAGAGCGAGACTTCTCCTTGAGCGAGACTTCTGTTTACAATCTGAGCCTGGCAGTGGCAAAAACAAACACTTTTAGTGGACATGCGAGAGCTGGAATGAGCTAAAAAACCATGAAATTTATCCCAATAACTGGAAATGATATGCAAATGCTTCCCAAGAAACATGAGCCCAATCAGCCAGATGGTGGCGCTGTAATTAAGGCCCAAAAACACAATTTTGTAAAGGCCACGCCCCTAACACCGTGACTCCGATTGACATGAAATTTGACACACAAGTCCAGCTCAAGGTGCTCTACAAAAAAGCTTCAAGAACCACTGAAGTCGCCTGATGAGATTTTGAAAAACTTGCAGGATATCAAGTTCAAGTTCAAGTTCAAGAGTTTTATTTGTCACGTACACATACATGCAGTAAAATGAAAAGTGGCAATGCTCACGGGAATGTGCAAAGGGCATTATACAAAATATTTAACAGTAAAAAAACCAGCACAATATTTATAGTGTGAAAGAAATATAAAAATTACAATAATTACAGTAGAGCTCTTATATAAAGCAACACAATTTGTACAGTAAGAGCACTTAATAAAATATAAAATATAAAATAAGAGGTAGATGGGGGAAATGTGTGAATGTAATGAGCTATAAATTATGTGAATTCGTTAACCTAAGTGTGTGTGTGTGTGTGTGTGTGTGTGTGCATAAGAGGGGCAGTGTGTGTAACTTGGTGGGTCCTGGTGAGGTCAGAGTTCACAGTCCTGATGGGGATAGAAACTCCATCTCAGTCTCTCTGTTTTAGCAGCGTGACTACGGAGGCGCTTGCCTGACCGCAGCAGCTGAAACAGTCCGTTGTTGGGGTGGTGAGGATCCTTCATGATCCTGCAGGCTCTGGTTCTGGTCCTGGTGTACAAGTCCTGCAGGGTGGGGAGGGTACTTCCAATAGCTGAACGCACTACTCTCTGCAGAGCCTTCCTGTCCTGAGCGGATATGTTTCATAACAATGTTGAACCACGTGTGTAAAATGATTCTGAAATCGCTCTATAGGGGGCGCCACCAGTTCCAAACATGTGCATGGGCCTGGTGCAAATTTGGCCTTAAATCAATGACACTTTGTCCAAACATCACCAAACTTGGTGGACATTTTTAATTAAGCTGTTGAAACATGTTTTTGAAATTGACCAATAGGGGGTGACGGCATTGTCAATCAAGGGTGTGTGGGCCTGGCCTCACTCTGCATGCAGTTTGCAGTAACAAGAGGGTTTGAATTGCTACTTTCCAGCTATATTTTACAATAGAGAACTTACCAACCTATGTGAAAACAGAACTTTTGGGTTCCCATGCCTGTACTGACCACAGTCAGCTAGACTGTGGTTTAGAGGTGTGACATTTGCAGGAAGCGTTTTAAACTCGTATTGCTTGACAGCATTTTAAGACAAGGAAGAAAAGACAGCGTTTCTCTACCAGCTTGACCATTCTTACAACAGCCATTCATCGCATCAATCATATTCTGCTGAAAGATCACCATCAGTTCTAGTGCCAGTTCAGTATGAATCTCCTCCAGGTTGTTTTCTGCAGCGTCTTCTCTGGTGAGTATCTCTTTTGGCCTGACTATCTCTTCATGCTGCAATACCGGCTATTTTTACATATTTCTATTCATACATTTGGATTTAATATGTTGGAATTGTCAGTTGTGTGTTCATAAAAGCCACATTTACTCTTCTTATTTCCATCCTATTCTTATTTGATGTATCCTATTGCTACTCATCACATTACATTACGCTGCTTTATGTATCACTGTCAGGTGAAAACCTCTTGTGATATGAGACCCATCATCGGTCTCACACCACGCCGATTCTGGCCTCCAATGGCCCTTAAAGGCCCTTAAAGGCCCTTAAAGGCCCTTAAAGGCCCTCAGCTCCTCAGATCAGGGCTTCTTGGCGGTCCCGAGGTCCAAGCTAAAATCAAACTGTGATGGTGCCTTGGAGGTCTTGGTGTTTGTGTTGTTGTAATGTGTTTTTTACTGCTAACTGATTTCTGGTTGTTTTAAACTGTTTCATAATGTGTCATTTGTTTGATTTTTAAATCCACTGTGAAGAACTTTGAGGTTTGTTTCTAGAGAGGTGCTATATAAATAACATTTTATTTACTTCCTCTCATCTCTTCTTTCAGGAACTAATAGAAACAGTCTTGTTTTTAGCTTGGTGATGATACATGTTTGAATCTAAAAGGTTTCATGAGCCCAAGAGGATGGAGAATTTTCTCAACCCATAGACAAACATGTGATCCTTCAGTTGAAGTGAAAACATGAAAATCAGGACAACAGTGATATGTTACATTAACTACTACTAATATCATTACTACTAGTATTACTACTAAATTAACTATACACCCTCTACGGGCAATGATTTGCTAAGGGGCTGAATCATTCTCTTTAAAATGATGGATTAGCCTGATTAGCTCGTCTGTTTTGCAGCAGTTTTCAATACGGGAATACTGATCATAAGTATCCAACTTACTTTTTCAGCAGGGGGTTTGTGGCATTAAACACTTTTTCCCCATGGGGTACCTAAAGGGGGAAAAATCACCTTGGATGCTCCTTTATTTGGAGGGGAAACAACAAAATTCCTTTTGTGGGGAAAGATGCAAAGATAAGACTTCTCATTAAAACCACAAATGACAACAGCAAAAGGGGCAATAATCATTGAAGATACAAGGACGGAGTCTTCTAGGACATCACACACCGCCCAATCTGACTCGGAACGTACCGGTGGGTCGACAATATTCACAGATTCATAAAGTTGTTTTCTATCATAGTTAAAGATGGTAAGTTCCCACTGAACATGAATCTTAAAATGTACCGCATTTTCTGGAGGCCTTAAAAACTTTCACAACCAAGATGAATCGCTCTTGTTTTAAAAAATTGTGTTAAAACAATTTGTTGAAATTTGTAGTAATCCCAAACAAACTCAACTAACCTAGAACACATTACATTAAAATTTAAACTTTAATACCACGGTTTAAGATACTGTTAAACAACTCATTTTTCTTGGAACTTAAACTTTTTTTTTGTATTTACTGAATTTTCCCCCCCTAGTGGGGAAACGCTTTTTCTCTTAGGGTTTCTGTTTTCAGTTTTGCATCCATTTTTTTCATTTGTTTGTTGTTAGGTAACCGAAAAATCCCAGTCACCTTTGGAATAACAACAGACTCACCAGCCCCCAAATCCCAGATACCATAAACACACTCACAGACTCACCAGCCCCCAACAGTGGTAAGGGGGATTTTTTTACTCTAAATAAAATTTGGGTTTTTAATGAAAATGAATAATGTAAAATGTAAAAACAAAAAAACAAAAATAAAAAAGTGTGGCTGCTGTGACACCTCAGGAATCGTCGGGTCCACTATCCAACTGTGGGCAACTTGTGGCACAGACCACCAGGAGGCAGATTAAAACCAAAACGCCACCTTGAATCATTAATAACTGCAACTTAAATTTAACTTAAACATAAAAAAAAAGAAATAAAAAAATAAAATACACAAATAATAAATAATCTAACTTTAATGAACCAAGACGAGATACAGACACGGGACAGACAGACAGCCCAACAGCAACAGGTGGGAATTTAGGTATAGAAGAACCCTTTCACTTCCACCCAAAACTTTGGGGTTTTTTCTGTGTTTTTGTTATTTTCATTTTGTTGATTTTTCATTCTGCTTTTTTTCCCAATAGGGCACATGATCTCCCCCCCCCCCCCCCCCCTTTTCCCCCGGGTTTTACCTGTGGTGTGATTGTGGCTGTTGTTTTTTGTTGTTTTTTTTTTTCCCCTTTTAGCTTCTGCTCTACACAAGGAAAGACAACGGGGAACGGTTGGTGAGCTACCTTCCCCCCCCCCCCGTCCGACTCCATCACCTTTCAAAACGACCATTCAAACACACACACACACACCACACACACACCACACACACACACACCCACCCAAAACACCAAACACACACACACACACACACACACCACACACACACACCACACCACACAAACAAACCTTCAGGGCTCAAGAATTCAAAAGTGTGCCTTTACCGTGTGTGTTGTTCTGTCTATTCTGCAACTATTCGTGTCCAAGGTGTCCCCCCATTGAGGCCCCCTAAGGCACTCCATGCAAAATTTTAATGTCCCCTTTGGGGATGAGTCGATAACTGCATCATTGAGATTTTTAAGTAATCCAGATGACTGTCTCAATACAATCTAGATGAAAATCATTGGCTAAACCTTTTAATGAAAATTTTTTTGTGATTTCTTACATGTCCTCTGTAAATTTTGTCTTGAGTATGTTCTGTTGTGTCTCGATTGTTTTTTTAGTATATTTTTTTTTTCTATGGACCCACGGGTTTGGTCTGCAATAAAGCAAATTATTAATTATGTCTTTTTCCACGGGTTTCGAACCCCAGGGGAGAGTCAGACACCAACACCTGGGTGATTGCTTCACAAACACACTTCTAATCCGTATTCTTCTTCCGCCCAAAATTTCAGACTTTTCTTTTCAGATTTCAAATTTCATTTTTCCCAGCATGGTCGGGAATCGCGGGGTCCATTCAGATTTTTTGATTAGACTTTTATTTTTTTTTAAATTTTTCACTTCATTGCGACCCCAAAGCCAAAACTATTTTTGGGGGTTTACTGATAATGAATAGAAAACACAAAGCGGGGAGTGAAGAATTTTTATTCGAAAAATTTCAATAAAAAGAAAGGTTTAATTTTTAATATTTTTTAAAAATTTTTCAATACGTTCGATATAGATTTTTATTACATTTTTTAAATACTATTCACTACACTGTAAATCTACACTATTTCTCTAATATTCAACTACCACAACTTCTGCTACTACACTTTTGTTAAATTTTTAGCACTATCACTACTCCGGGCTGCAATACTCAGCTACTATTCTACAACTACAATTACACAAACATTTTTAACACAGTATCTTTCTAACTATTAAAACTTTTTAAAAAACATTTTCAAGCTAAAACAAAAACCACATTTTCTTTTAAAAAAAAGTGACCTTTTCTAGTTTAACTCTTTTTTGTTTACTGTCACATTTTGTTTTCTACCGTGGTTACCACTGATTTCAGGTGTGTTGTTTTTTTGCAGCGTGTCACCTATGAAACCAGGGGTCCAGACTCCACCTACCAACCCCAGTCCCTCACCATGGATCAGGACCAAATCTACTCAAACTCTCAGATAGAGGGCCCGATGGGACAAAAAATGAAACTATCTGCATGGTTTGTTGACAACAAAACAATACAATACAAACAAACAAAAAAAAAACAAACAAATTTGGATAAATTCTTTGGAAAGGGGCGGGGGTTTTAAACCAAGTTTGGGTTTTTAGACAGAATGTGAATTATTTTTTTTTTGCTTCATAATCACTGCTTTGCTATTGCTGAACAAAGAGCTTTAAACCATTAAACCTTCAACCTTGAAAACAGAAAAATTCCTTTGAAATCGTTTTTAAACAAACAACCAAAGATTTATGTAGGGGTTTTAAAACAGCCAGACCAACTGTAGAGGCTAACCCCAACATTTTAAAGCCACTGAGGTTTTTGCACCACTGGGGTAAAACGACACACTCTTACCGTGTCGAAAATTTAAAGTTCGAGAAAAACTCTCTTTTGAACACTCAGCCTTTAGTTTTTCTTTTTGACTTCTGATGTCCAATCCAATAATCAAACATTTCACATGAGTGTGATGCAAAACTATTTACCTTCCGGAAACCCCTGAACCCACAAATATTGGTACTATTTAAGAACTAGCGCTAATTGCCCCTACACCAAACCAAAACCAAACAATTAAAATGTTTTGAAGACAAACTATAGTTCCTCATCCTCACTGTGAAGTCTTGTCTGCTAACATGAGCTGCATGAATGATTTTAGGAATCCAAAGATTGTTCCTCATTTTCACTGCTGTAGAACGAGAAGTCAGAACCACTTTTAATTGCAACATTGGACACATGCAGGGGGAAGTGGCCACACACACACACACGCACGCACACACACACCTTCAGAGTGTCCAAGTTGAATGCATATCTGCATCGATCCCATCCCCACCAATCTTCCTCCCAACCAGCCAGGGAGCAGAGGGGACCAACTCCAGGTGTTTGCCAGTGTCTTCGTCAGGGACAGTCGAGTGGATATTGCATGTTCTTAGACAGGTTCTTTCCAGGAGGAAACCCAATTGGAGAACATGCAAACTCCACACAGAAAGGCCCGGGAGATAACCCACCTGGGCACCCCAGACTCACCAGCACCCCAGGCTGGAATTGAACCCACAACCTTCTTGCGGTGAGGCAACAGTGCAAGCACTGCCCACCGTGCCACCGTAACAGATACTGATGCTATGTTGGAAATATGTTTACGTATTGATTTCTTAAGTATTTAATTTTTTTCAAAAATGTATTTTTTTGGTTCTTTGAATTTAATGATAAAGGCATGAAGCTGGTAAAAATATTTTTTTTATTTTGTAGTTTAAACCCAAAAAGAGCCTGATGCCCAGCTACAGGATCTCCAAAAGTAAGCCTGCAACGGTGATCATCTTGGCCGAGAGAGTGGTAAATGAGGGGGTGCATTTTCTCCTGGGGGGGCTAAACAAAATCAAACAAACTGTACTAAGGTCTCGTGATTTTAAAAAAAAATTTAAAAGGGCCTTATTTGTATTTTATTTGAATGAACATTAATAAACTTGCTTAAGGGGAATTAAGGTACTTTAATTAGTGCAAATTCGTTTTTAAAAAATTTTCCTTTTATAGTCAATATAAATGGGAAAAATAAAGTAACCGAAAAGGCCTCGATAATGCAACAAATCTACAACACAAAACCCTGAACAAGCAAAAATTTTTGAACACATAAAACCTAATAGAAAACAACATTTTTGGAAAAAAAGAATTTGGGTTTTACATTTGAAATACCCTGCCACAAAACCTGAGTGAACTGGCCCAAAACCATATGAAATTTTCCACCTTGTGGGGTTAAACTTTTTGTACAATTTGCCCTTCTCTCCTTGAAGATGCAATTCTCAAAGACTCTATGGGACCACAGAACTTGACACAGTTTCATTTTTTAGGCAGGATGTCCTGTTTTTTTTCAACCTCTTCATTATGCCACAGATCCCGTCCCCGTAGCCTTTTATCAAACTAGCAGCGTTTACTTTCTCAAAAATTTTTCTTTTTATTTTCGATATGTGTTTAAATCGTCAAAAACCTTCTGAATCCATGCTGGTCTGAACCTGTCGTTTTAAAAAGGGCCCCCGGGGAAAACAAAAAAAAGCTTGGGTCCTACATACAGTTAGCCCCAACCTTTCCACTAAACCAGCTCCTTGAAAACCCGATTTATTGTCTCATTCTGACTTTTAAATTTAATGTCCAGGGGCCCCCGCCTCTGCTGCCAAACCCTGGGTTGGGGGTGGTAAAATCACAGCATTTAGATAAATGCGTTTGTACATGGCATTCGTTGGGGGGGCTCAGGGAAACCCCCAAGCTCCTATCTTTATTTAAAGGAGCAACTCACATGTACAACTACAACAAGTCAATGGCTGTTTAACGTTCCCCCATTTTCAGAAATATGGACTATGTTGTTCCCATTTTCTACTAGTGGCCGAATTCTCAACGGTTTAATTTGGGTTTACTATATGTTCACTAAAAATACACACAATAAAACAAAATTTGTAGTAACGACAATGACCCCACAATTTTTCCCTGATACCAAATCAAAGCTTTGTGTCTTTCCAAAGAAGAAAAGTCGTAAAAGGGAAAGGCAATTTTTTTATTTTATTATTTTTGTTTGTATTTAATATTATTGTGATTTAATTTCAAAACTGAAAAATCATACTACCCGAGTCTTTCAACCTGCGCTCGGTTTTTTTTACGTGATGCGGGCGGATATTGTGTACTGAATATCCGGGGCATTTTCAACGCATGGGGTTCAGCTAGTGCCGAAACCTCTTGGTCGTTGCCCATATATGGGCTATCTGACAAACACTACATAGGGAATAGTGAGTGAGTGAACGAGTGAACCGTTCCGAACACAGCAATGGGAAAGATTTTTCGCCCCCCCGGAAATACGTGACCTAGCATAACTTTGACAACGAAACAATTTTAATCTACATTTTATTTCAGATTATACATTTTACTCACTAAATATATAATATTTACGTCCTCATTTTAAAAAAAAAAAAAAAAAAAGTCATTTTTTAAATCTTTTCAATGAATCTAGGAGTGGAGACTGGTGCCCTCTATTGGCCAGCCACCCTTTCGTGGACATCTGGGTAAGAAGGTGCCGGCAGCCGAACCAAGAACAGGGCGAAAGCCAACATTTGGGAAGGGGGGAACTCATGGATTCGGGCCTTCTAAAACAGCAGCTGGGCAGTATATGGTAGGGCCCTGATGCTTAGAGCCACATTGGGAAGAAAAGTCCCAAGGGGAGACCATTTTTCACAATATACCCGTCACCCACACAGATGGCATTTCTACATATAAAAATTGGTCACCCACAAAAAAAAACCACACCAATACATTTTCAACTAAAGACCATATGTCCCTTTAAAACTGGGATGACAGAAGCTGCATGCATTCCTTGACTTTTTTCATGTTTATTTTTTTTTAAAAGTTTTTTGTTGCAATCACAGTGAGGCATTCAAGATGAGCATGGTCACGGTTTTTCTGTTTCCCCTTTAAAAGTTTCTGGGTTAAAATTTGACTCACAGGGGTTTTGGCTCAAAAGAAAGACTCACTTTCTGTACAAGTGGGTTTTAGAGTGGGAAAGCGCTTCAGAAACCAAACTCCAGAATGGGCCAAAACCTCTCGATTTTTAACTTGGAGAATGTCATTTTTTTGCAGTTCAATTTTTTCACTTTCCCAAAACTGCACGATTATCAGGGCAGCTGTGTGATGGTTTAGTAAGAGAGGGTACAACCACATAAGGGGGTTTTTAATAAAATTGAAAATCTCCTTATTTCATTCAATCACTGAAACTGGGTTCAAACTCCCCTTCAGCTCCTCCAAAACTTTAAAAAATCCTCTGTAGCGAAGTGCTGCTGCAGAATGGGCACTTGTGGTTTTTGCTCTGAGTTTTTAGAAGTGGGTGAGTTCTCAACAGGTATCCACAGAGCAGTTATTTTGTTTTGGAAGCTCTGATTTCCTTCAGCATGTCACTTTTGGGGGCTTGTCTCTCCCTTGAGCGCAATTGAGGGCGTCAGGTGACAGGTAATGTCAGTAAGGAGGGGGCCCCTGTATAAACCATGTGGTCTTTCAAATCTGGCTGGGTTTTCCCCTTGCGTCCCCCAAAAATCAAATTTCAGGAAGGGGGCTCAGAAACCACTCCAGCACCTTTCCACGGGACAACCATCTTACTTCACTGTGCATCACTAAATCGCTGTACTCTGTGTCATAGTCTTCAATTAACTGTCTGAACTGTCTGTGGTTTAGTGCTCTTGAAACAATATAATTTACCTCATGCACAACCCTTTGCATCACATTTTTGAATTCATTGTTTCTGAGCTTTGATACAAGTGACTCCTGATGGATGATGCAGTGAAAACTGATGAAATTGGGCATTTCATCTCTTTTATTCATGAGGCCAACAAGACCCTTCTCTTTGCCTCGCATGCTTGGGGCACCATCAGTGCACACACTTGCAAGTTTGGACCAGCTGAGGTGTTTTTCCTCAAAAAATACCAAAAGTGCATTCAGAATATCCTCACCTCTTGTTTGGCCATGGAGTGGTAGTAAGGACAACATTTCCTCTCGAAAAGAGTTTTCTTTTGGGAACCTCACCCAAACACACAGCTGAGCAACATCGGTGAGTAAGTGACTCACTGTGAGTGGAGTTAGCCTCTCCTGAAAGCCTTGTCACATCATCATACAACGCTCGCTCAACGTTCCCAACGTGCTTTACTGGAGCGTCTCTGCTAACCCCATCTAATGCTAGCTAGTTACTTCATTTAATTTAACAGTAGATATGCTAGCCAGCTGGCTAACTTGTTTGTTAGCTGGTTGGGTTTCAGCTTGGCATCAAAGTAACATAGTCAAGAAATAATTGTAACAAATAAAGAGATTTACAGATGTTAAGAATTGCAGAAGTGCCTTTGCAGTGGCGTCAGATGGTGTTAGCTTTCTGGCTGACAGCCCAGACACCTTGTACCTGTCAAACGTTACTTTCATCTGACTATGATTTCTCAATGACTATAAACATAGTATTAAAATGAATCAAATATCTCTATAAAACACTTTATTTGTAGTATTCGCTTTTGGGGTCATCCCTAATAGATATACAAACACATGGATAGATGGGCAGACGGACGGAGGGACAGACTGACAGATAGGTGGTGTGGCAGACTGGGGGGAGGGTGGGGGTGAGGCTTAGCTTGGATCCAGGAGAGAGTTGCTCAGGGTAGGAGGGCTCTGCAGCGAGTAGTGCATTTGGCTGAACACTATTGGAAGTACCCTCCCCACCCTGCAGGACTTGTACACCAGGACCAGAACCAGAGCCTGCAGGATCATGAAGGATCCTCACCACCCCAACAACAGACTGTTTCAGCTGCTGCAGTCAGGCAAGCGCCTCCGTAGTCACGCTGCTAAAACAGAGAGACTGAGATGGAGTTTCTTTCCTCATCAGGACTGTGACCTCTGACCTCACCAGGACCCACCAAGTTACACACACTGCCCCTCTCATACACACACACACGCACACACACACACACACACACACACACATATACATATAGTGACAACACATATTTATATATTTTTCACATAGTTTTCATAAGTTTGTATTTATATTCTTAATATATTGTAAATAGGGTTGCTTATTTTTACTTTGTACTGTAATTATTGCTGCTTCTTTATAGTGTATATACTGTTGTTGTTTTTTGCACAATCCCACAAGCATTGCCACTTTCATTTCACTATACATCCTGTATGTGTATGTGACAAATAAAGTTCTTGAATCTTGAAAACATTGGTTGAGGTTCTTACTGCTAAAGGAGGTTCCACCAGGTACTAAATGTCATGGTTCACATACCTTTTCCAATCCAAGCTGTTAATGTTTGAACAATTTGTTCAATAAAGAATTTATTTTGTGTTAATTTTTTTTATATGACTTCGATGAAGATCAGACCATATTTTGGGCTCCATTTATGCATGAATGCAGTTTATTCTAAAGGGTTCACACATTTTTCCCCCCACAACTGTAGATGGACAGATAGACAGAGGAAGTGAAAAGGCTTGATAAACTTAAAAAAGTTTAATTAAGGGAAGTCATGAGGGAGTGTAAGCCGAGAGATGTCGCTCATCCCTCCAAACAAATGGCACAGTCACAAAACAGCAGTTGTAGTGCAAGGTGATTTATTGGTGCTCCGAAAATCCAAAACAATGTGCAAAAGCGAGTGTCCAAAAAGGGAAAACTATTTACATATATACAGCCACAAAAATCCAACATCCAGATCCACAATATCCACAACATCCACAATGACCACAGGAGCAGCAATAACGGTACTTTCCTGGACACAACCCGACCCCTTCTCCCTGGAGAGGGACCCATATAAGTACTCCTGGCCCCACCCCCAGAACATACCAACTATCAAAATAAATACTCCCTCCATTACAATAGTTATGTATGTGTATATATATAATGTATATTATTAATTACAATATTATATATATGTAATGACACATTCCACAAATAAAAGGCCTGCATAAACATCAAAGTACAATAACTCTCCACAATCGATAAACATTGGCGCATTCCAAAATAATGCGCATGCATAAGGCGGCAAATGGCACAATATTGCCAGTCCGGACACGGCGGCTCGCTTTAGGACCCAGCAGCCGCCAAGAAAAGCGGAGAATGAAGGTAGTTGTAATATTGAAAATAAACGATGGAGTGATTATACTGGTACCTGTATCATTAATGTGGGGAAGTGGGGAAATGTACCGGTTAGATTGTATTGCGTGCACTTGTTACAAAAGCAGGACTGTTTGTGTATGTGAGTGTGTATAATGGCGTACCTCTACCCAGTGCTGCCCACCGTCAGTGACAGCTTCTCTGTCACATTACCATCCTCTTCTCCTGAGGCAACGACGTTAGGCAGCCGAGATAGGTAATCCGCTGTCACGTTCTCCTTCCCTGCCTTATGCCGTACCTGGAACTTGAAGGCCTGGGGCCAAATGTATAAACCATGCGTACACACGAAAAGTGTACGTACGTCACTTTCTCGCCGCCCGTGGATTTTTATACATTTGGATTCCTGCGTGGAAAGTGGCGGTGGGAAAGGTGCGCACATTTCACACCGCCACTTTCCAAGCAGGAATCCAAATGTATAAAAATCCACGGGCGGCGAAAAAGTGCTTACCGGTACGCATCCTGAACACCATGCGTACCATATGCATTTTTCGAGTTTGTATCCAAAAAAGGATCAGAAAAGTGTGAATTTGGATGACATTTTATTTGGAGCTTTTTTCTTTCACTACATTGTGTTAGGATGTAATCTATAGTTTAAAAAAAACATCCACTATGATGCGTGAGTGGTTAATAACATTTTTTTGACAAGCCTTCATTTCGTTCTATCTTGAGTAAATATGTTTGTCACTATGCTTTATGATAATGATCTTTATATAAATAAACAAATAAATACATGATATGTATATAAATAAAGATGATTATTTTGTAGCATATTATTGGGGATACACCTTCAGCTGTGACCAGTTAACAGGTCGTTAAAACGTCACTATATAAAGACTGTAGCTGTGCGTAATGGCTGTTCCAAATGATACGATGGCTGCCTTGGCGTTGCTGGAAGATATTGCAATTCTGCAATTGCGAGGTTGTGTTTATCTCGCAATTTAGGCGAGAACGAGTCTTCAGAGACCATACTGATTTTCTGGTCCATGATGATGACTGACTAATGCGCCAGTGGATTTCCAAGAGCTGTTCTCTTCTAATTGTGTGCTGAACTGGACCCTGTGTTGGAACGGCACTCTCGGAGACCCCTGCCATCCCCGTCCATCTACAGGTATTGACAACAATCGGGTTTTTAGCGACGGGGACGTTTCAGCTGAAGCTTGCGGACAGATCAGGGATATCATGCCCATGGCGTGGGGTGGCATCATTTCTTTGAGTAATAAATACATCAGGTTCCCTTACACAGCAGCTGAACAGGCCAACATCAAAATGCAATTTGCAGCGATGTCCGGTTTCCCAAATGTAATATGTATATAATATTGTTTTGTATAATGAGCCACAACAGACGCTGTAATGTGATGACCAGCCGTGCGCTCTGTGGTAGAGCGTTGCATTGGGCTTTTAAAAGGGAGATGGTTTCGGTTACTTTCTGCCATTCAACTTGTTTCATTTGGTTGGTAATACCAGAGTTTAGGCTTCTAAATAATCCGCGTTTTCTTCTGTCATTTTAATCAACCATTATTTCAAGTTCACAGTCGTAAAATTGCGCTTCTTTTCTTCTAATTCTTCTTAAATGCTTCCGCCGTTTGTCCTCAGAACTAAACTAAATGCTGGCCCTTTATATGCAAACCAGGCAGTTGGGGGTGTGTTGGAAGCCATATATAGTAAATTGTGGGCATGGTCAGAAGGCTCGTGCACGTGCACGCAATTTAAGGATGATTGAGATGTATGAAGAAAAAACACGTGGGAACAGACGTACGTGGGGTTTTATACATCTGAGCGTATGCATGTTTCCTGTTTTGTGCGTGCACACGTTTCTACACCTAAATCTACACAGAGTTTTATACATTTGGCCCCTGGAGTTCCAGATACCAGCGGGTCACTCTGGAGTTGTGATCCTTCATGGTCTGAATCCAGGTCAAGGCTCTGTGGTCGGTGTCGAGGTCAAACTCCCTACCAAGGAGGTAGTACCTCAGGCTGTCTAGTGCCCACTCGATGGCCAGACACTCCTTGATGGTGGAGTACCTGGTTTCCCGAGGCAGGAGTTTTCGACTCAGGTACAGTACTGGACACTCTTCCCCTGGGTCTCCCTGAGCCAGCACTGCCCCAATGCCCACCCCAGAGACATCCACTTGGACCAGGAATCAGGAATCTTCGCTCAAAGTCCAGACTCTGAAGGACTGGAGAAGACCACAGGTGGGATTTCAGGGCCTGAAAGGCAACTTCACATTCCTTTGTCCACTTCACTGGGTTGCTGGCCAGCTTTCCAGTGAGACTGATCAGTGGTGCAGCCAGAGTGGAGAATTGGTGCCATGTGCTCGAAACGCAGGAGATAATTCTCAATATCCTCACCTTGCTGGTAGACAGGCATCTTTGGCTCCTTTCGCAGGAATGGCTGCCGTTCGGCCCCTTGGGACTGGTCAGCTGGATGGACAGGGAAGGCCCTCTAACCTTGGGTACTGCTTGGGCTGTTGAACAGTGACGTTCGTCTGGCTCCTGGTGTTGGCAGTTCCAGCCTTGGGCTTCCACCACCTAGACCGGAGCACCCTCTGGTGGATTGCGCGGCTGCTTCAGGATGGTTGATAGTTTGCATGGTGATTTCCCCAGGCCTGGATTTCCTCCCAAAGAGCATCATCTCTTCTCTGTGAACAGAGAGAAAGTCCTGGAATAAGGCTCACCAATGGGGTTTAAGCTGGAGATGAGGCTTCACGCTGAGAGCTGTATTGGGCCCTAGCTCCCGCACCTCAAAGTCCTTTCACAAGTCCCCGCTTTAGGACCCAGCGGCCGCCAAATGACTACACACAGGAGAAGAGGAGAATAAAAGAAGCAAAACGATTTGATCACGTAGTTGTAATATTGAAAATAAACGCTGGGAGTTTTATTATATTTTGGTACCTGTATTTTATTTTAAAAATGTGGGGAAATGGGAAATGTACCGTAGTAACC
>JAXDDW010000431.1:0-18404 GCA_034670385.1 Hoplostethus mediterraneus | reverse complement strand
TTATGTAGCTGGAGCCA
Organism: Hoplostethus mediterraneus; assembly: GCA_034670385.1. Classification (NCBI taxonomy): domain Eukaryota; kingdom Metazoa; phylum Chordata; class Actinopteri; order Trachichthyiformes; family Trachichthyidae; genus Hoplostethus; species Hoplostethus mediterraneus. The sequence goes on along the minus strand of JAXDDW010000431.1, from coordinate 18,387 downwards.
GGGGTAACCGAGGATTATGGGAGCGTGGGGTGAGGAAATAACGTGGAACCGGATCTGCTCACGGTGGTTGCCGGAGAGGACGAGTAGTGGCTTGGTTTGGTGGGTGACCCGAGCTAGAAGTCTGCCATCCAAGGCGTTGGCATTCAAGGGAGCCGCTAAGGGTTCTAAGGAGAAACCGGTTTGTGAGACGAGGCTGGAGTCGATAAAATTCTCATCGGCCCCAGAGTCCACTAAGGCCACCAGGGGTAGGGTCTCCTGATCCCAGCACAGGGTGGCCTTCAACTGCATGCGTGGAATGGGCGAGGTGGAAGCTTGGCTCACCAGTCTCCTCGCAGCTACTGGTGAGTCCTGCCTTTTGGCCGGGACGGGCAGGTGGCCAAAAGGTGACCGGGTTCCCCGCAGTACAGACATGCCCCCGACCGCACTCTGCACTGCCGCTTGGCTGGAGTCAGGTGGGCTCTTCCCAGCTGCATGGCTTCTTCTTCTGGGGGAGTCCAGGAGAACGGGGCCGGGGTGACGGTGGGAGGAGCGGCTGCCGACCTGGCGAGAGGAGGGAGAGTGGAGGCAGAGCAGCCCGGAGATGGAACTAGCGCCGCTCTTTGTCTGCGGCGCCCCCACAGACGGTTATCAAGCTAGCTCGCCAGGGAGACAAGCGTCTTAAAATCTGCTGGTTCATCTCGGGCGGCTATTTCGTCCTGTAGGTGTTCGTTCAGAGAGTTTAAAAACATGCCCCGAAGCGTTGCGTCGGCCCACCCAGCGTCAGCTGCCACGATTTTAAAATCCACAGAAAGGTCAGCCACGCTCCGTGTTCCCTGATAGAGATTGGTCAGGCGCTTTGCCGCATCTCCCCAGTGAACCGGGTGGTCGAACACATCTTTAAAGGAAACTATAAAGGGAACGAGGTTTACCACACTGGTTGGAACAACGATCTGGCGGTGAGTGACGAATGGCAGGTGTGCAGGGTAGAGCAGGTGATTGGGATAAGGTGATGATGTAGGGAGGAGCCGGAAACTGGAGCCACGCCCGCCAACACACACACACACAGACAGAGACAAACAGGGAGAAAAAGCTAGGAAGCAGAGGTGGAGGGCGTGACAGCTAAGATCTAGTCAGCAGCATCAGCAGGTCATTCGTAACTTTCTGTGTTTCTGTGGCAGTTTCTGTGCAGTGAAGATCTCTAAAACCTGACTGAAATGTATCAAAGACATTATTATTGTTCATACAAATGTCAACTGTGTGGCCAATTTTGACACTTTCTGTTCTGTGATTGCTCAACTTCTTTGATCTCTCTGCGTTAAAGCACAATAGTGGCACATTAATGGAGAAAATGGGGGAAATTAATCTGTTTAGAATGGAGTTCACTCTGTCTACCACTAGTTGGTGACAGATGTTTGCAAACCAAAAGCAAAACAATTTTAACTGCCAAATGATGTTAATTTTCTATCCTTATGGATAAAACACATAAAAGGACAGCTATATTTATTTCCAAAAATGCCACAATGGATGTCAGCGTTTCACAGGATTTGTAAAAATAAAATAAAATAAAAAGTGTTATAAGTTCGTACAAGTGTGGATTTGGAGTGATGTTTTGTCACGTATGACAGATGCTGAAATGCAATCAGAGCCTTTATTTACACATATCATATTTCATTCTCTGTTTCCATATTCTGTCTCCCTGCTTCTCTCCGTTTTCAAGACCATTCACCTGCAACGCATTCTCACACACATGCTTACACATCAGCCTGCTCATCAGCAAAATGGGCAGGAAAAAGGGAGGGGTTGTGTTGGGGGGGTGTCTATCAGTGTCTCCAAAAGAGTAGAGAGAGGTGTAGAAAGTTATAGTACCAGAGGAATGCGTGTCAGTGACAGTAAGAGAAGGAGGAAGGGAAACAGGAATTTGGACCGAAAGGCTTTCTCTCTGCTGAATGCAACCCAACAAGTTGGTGAGTGCCACCTCGTTTTATAAAGGAACTGACAGTTCACAGCAACAGAGGAAGAATGTAGCTGTGATCACTTCAGCAAGACCTTTATATCCACAGCCTCTGTGTGTGCCCGATGAACTAGCATTATTGCAGTATCCATGTCTTTGCATGTTATGATCATTTTGACTTTTCATGGTCTTGTGCTCTGCTGAGTGGATACTTTCCCTTTATTAAAGCTGTTAATTTAGGTCAGCTTTGTACAGCACTTTATAACTTCATTAAGACGTGACATAAGTATGTCATGTTTTTCTATTTTGATTTGTTCACACTTCAGTTTGGTATTGTATAATACAAGCATGATAATGAGGCACTCAAACATATTTGGTATTTCAATTGAAAACAAAGGGTGCTGATACTGTACCACAACCATAGTAGGTAGTAGTATAATAAAGGTACAGAATGATACTTCAAAAAAACATTCAAATAATATTATTCTGTTGTTCAGCACAACCTGAATACTAATTATTTAACAGTATTAACAATAGAGCTGTTATAAGAACAGGAATAGTTATGATAACATGAACATTTTTCATGGAATTCAAACAAAGGTAGCAGCACGAGTATTTAAACGTATACCAAATGTCAAAAGCATCCAAACACCAGAGCAACAATTAATATCAACTCTTCAACAACATAAAACACTTAATTACATGAATTGTTGGCTCACTTTTATACACTTATAGACTGCCAAAAGAAAAAGTCGTAACAGTCGAACCATAATACAATGGGAGAACTCGAGGTGGGTAGAAATTTGATCATAAAGAGTGTCAGGATCACAAGAGGAAGTGTGATGATGAAAATATTTGATCATAAACAGGAAGTGTGATGATGAAAATATTTAGCTGCACTCTCTGATAAACCTTGCAGGTTTAATAGTTTGCTATAGACCTCAGCATTATTTATAACAGTATTTATAACAGTAAACATCTGTCGGTCAAGTTCTCATTAATGTAATAGGCAGAACCTATGTTAAAGATACACTGAGGCAGCCATCCCTCAAAATAAACTGCAATTACTTTGTAATAATCCACAGCTACTGATTAATGACTATACTACATGCAAGCCACATATTAATTTAACTCACACCTGTACTATAAACAGCTGAAAGAAGACCACTCTGTTATTGAAGAAACTCCCCAGTGGGAGCATGAAAGTGATTACATCAGTGTTGCATCACAAGAGTGCTTGCTCCCACTTGAGGTCTGGGTACTCGTGTGCAGACATCGCACTGTATTTATTTTGTCTAGGAATCGGCATCAAGTCTTATGACTAAGTGTGTGTGTGCGTCATAGTTGTGTGTGTGTATGTGTATGTGTCCATCAGGGAGGAGTAAATAGCTTGTCCCCATACACATGTGAACACGTACATATTCTTAAGGAGACGTAGCACAAAGTCACGGTGTTACTCGACACCCTGACATTGACATGTAGGTGTCGTATTGGTTTCTCTGTGACAAGTTCCTAAGCATGTGCAGTTGGCAAAGAGCTGGTATGTGGCTCGGCCATACGAGCAAGCTACGACATGCTGTCTCTACTGAGGGGAAACAGGACATTATAGAGTCTGGGGGGGGGGGTCTATCTAGTCTAAATGTTGTTTTTTCTTTTTACAAAGAAAACAAAGAAAACAAAGGAAACAAAAGAAAAAATGTGTGCCAATGTGTTATTGTTTTATTGTGTGAGAATTGGGTTCACACCTACCAGCTGGTATGTAAGACAGCTGCCCTTAGCCTTTCTCAATTGCAATTACTACCAGATTGATGATAGTGATTCATCTTGAGTCACGTCTGTGACACTGTTTATTTAATTCTGACAATCATCATCAATCTGTAAGTGATCAATGAAGATTAACCATGGAGATAAACTGTTCATTTGATTTAGTCATAAGACGTGAAGAGGGTGGAGGGTGCTGAGTGGAGATGTGTTTGCTGCCTGCAGGCAAGAGCACGTCCGCTAGCGATATCATCATCGTTATCATCATCACTCATCATGATGATGAATAGTACTCTTCTTTTCTTCTATACGCGAGTGTGCACACAGTACAATAGGATCAAGTACTGCACATGTCAATATGTAGAAAGCACAACACATAGCTAGGTCTAATTGATCGTTATTTATATGTACTTGCAGTGAACATGTGTAACATGTCTTCATACCAGCTGTGTTCAATATACAGGTTTATCTCTCTCCTGCTTTCTCCTTCTCTCTCCTTATGCTGTTCTTGTTCTTTCTTCCTACTCTTCTGCTTCTCTGCCACCTATTTTAGTTCTACAAACTCTTAGTTAATTTCCCCTAACACCAGTCTCCTCTTGCCTTTCAGAGCACTGATGTCAAACGTCACCTCACCCTCCGGCACCTCGGAGGGACAGCTGTTCTGTCCCCTGCTACAGACCCTGCGGGCGCACTCCCTCAACAACACAAAGGCCGATTTGGTGGTGGTGTGCGTCCATGGCCTGGTCTCCTGCCTGGGTATTCTGGAAAACGCCCTGATCCTCTGGGTGGTGGGCTTCCGCCTGCGCCGCCGCACCGTGGCCTCTGTCTGGGTGCTCAACCTGGCTTTGTCCGACTTCCTGGCCACGCTAACGCTTCCCCTCTTCACCCACTACCTCCACTCCTCCCATAGTTGGGAGCTGGGTGGTCCACTTTGCTCAGCCCAGGCTTCCATCTTCTTTCTTAACATGTTTGTGTCTGCCTTCCTTTTGGCTGCCATTTCCCTTGACCGCTGCCTCCTGGTAGCTAAGCCAGTGTGGACCCAGAATCATCGGTCAGTGGCAGCAGCGTATAAGGTGTGTGCATTGGGTTGGCTGTGGGCGGCGATCAACACATTTCCTTATTTCTTATTCCGGTCAGTCACTGTGAAGCTGGATGGGAGGAAATTGTGCTACTACCATTTTGCCTTGTATTCATCCACTGAAGCCACACTTGAGAGGGATTGTAAGGTGCGGCAGGCAGCAACAGCCATCTCCAAGCTGTTGCTAGCATTCTTGGTCCCCCTGGTGGTGATTGTGGGAAGCTACATCATATTTGGCCTCAGCCTCAGAAACAGGAGTAGGAAAAGGAAGCAGAGTGCCAGCAGGCTAACTGGAGCATTGTTGATGGCAAACACAGATGGGACCTCAAGAACTACAATTACCCCTACGACCACAAAAACTAAAAGCATCTTGCTAAAGCCTCTAGCTTCCACCCGAACTCTGCCCCTTACACCTACTTCCTCATTCCCCTCCACTTCATCTAACCAGACCAATCAGGGCCTGTTGTCTCAGAGCTTCACCAAGATGGTGACATCAGTGATCGCAGCATTTGCACTGTGCTGGGCTCCCTACCACATCATATGCCTTGTTGAAGTGGCGGCCCTGTACTGGCCCACATATCAGTACGTAGTGGAGAAGGGGCTACCCTTAGCGACAACATTTGCATTCCTGAACCCAGTCTTGAACCCCATTCTGTACGCCTTCAGCTGCCCCCACTTCTGTGTGAGGATACGACAGAGCCTCGAGGCAGTGTTTGAAGGACTGGTAGAGGAGGGTGGAGGAGGGATATCGTTAGTCCCAGGGAAGAGTAAGAGATTGCGTTCAAAGAGGGCGGGCAGTCAAGATGTGAGCTCAGCATCTCCAACGTCCCCAAACTGTCCAGGTTCACCCCATCCGTTGCCTGACCACCAGAACCCCTCCACACCCTTTCAACCGAGTCTCAAAGCCAGTGACGTGGAAAATGCAGGACTAGAAGAGAAAAATCTGATAGAACATTGAAAGTAGAACTTTGGAAAATACTGGATTTACAGCTTTGTGTTTGATTCATACTGAGGCTTCATTTAACTTTAACCAAGCAAGATATACACACACCGGCCACATTAGGTATTCCCGCTCATTAACACAAATAGCCTGCTCCTCCAAACAGCGAACCATGTGGCTGCAACTCAGTATATATAAAGCGTGCAGACGTGGTGAAGTGGTTTAGTTTTTTGGTTTGACCAAACATTAGAATGGGCAAGATGCGGATCTAAGCGACTTTGATTGTGGTGTGATTGTTGGTGCCAGGCATGGTGGTTCCAGCATCTGAGAAACAGCTGCCCTCCTGGGATTTCCATGCACTACAGTCACTAGAGTTTAGAAAGAATGGTACAATAAACAAAAAACATCCAGTGAGCGGCAGTTCTCTTTCCAAAAACACCTTGTTAATGAGAGAGAAATTTGTTTTTCCTTTTGCACTATTTGCATAATTTTTGTATTTACATATTGTTTGTACTTGTACTTATATAGCTTGTTATATTTTTTATTCATTATTGTTATTTTTATTCTTTCCATTGTAGTTTTATTTCTTTATTTCTTGGTGTTACTCTGTCTGGCTGCTGTAACACAATAACTTCCCCCCGGGGATTAATAAAGTACCTACCTACCTACCTAATGGTCTGGTTTGACCTTTTTGCTGTATAACCTGTCTGATAACTGATATTAATGTTTGTTTAAATGTAGCCAATTTATGTTGCTTAGTACTGGATGGCTTCACTGTTACCTAGAAGCATTTGTGCTTGTGTCCAACTGTAGCCTTTTTAATAAAGCCATTTAATAAAGAAATCACAAATGTGTAATTTTGTCCACTGGCTAATCCCATGAAATCATTTCTTCACTATATCCTGAATTCCAGAATCCAGGAATTTCTCCATTTTGTCCTTTGACATAGATAAATGTAATCATGATCAGGAAGTGCAACAAATTGCTTTTTGCATTTTCAACTGCCAGTTGGAGTCACGTGTTTTTATGGGGTTAATACATCTTGTCTGGTACCACTGAACCAATGGAGCAGGGTGAAAGGATTTTGCTAAAAATATGACGACGAACTGTGGGTTGAGGGCACATGTTATACAGACTTTGGCCACCAGAGAGCAACCTAGTAGTGATTATGTAAACTGACATGAAATGAAAAACAACATTATTTTTCAGGCTCTGCAATTCAGGAGGCTTTCAAAGTCTGAACCACTAAACGTCTGACCACCTTTCTGTGTGATTGGATTGTATCATTTCTGATATACATTATGATTCACTGTCACTGCCACTCCAATTGTCTGCCTCCATCACACACACACGCAGGGTGAGGTGTAATGTAAACCACAGCAGTGTGGGATTACCATGGAGGTAGTTGTAATTTAGAGGGAATATTAGAGAGTGAAGATCCGGAATATAAAGACAGGGCAGGATTAAACCTAATGGGTCAGACATACACAGTTCCACTTTCCTCTCAGCCATGCAGTACAACAGATTATCCACCGCTAGCTCGCTCGCTCTCTCGCTCTCTCTCTCACTCTCTCTCGCTCTCTCTCTCTTTCCTCCATCCCTCTCTATTCCTCTATGTCTTTCTCCCATGTCTCTGTGGCTGTTTGACAATGCTGTATCTCTCTCTCTGTATCTCCTTCTGTCCCCGCCTGGCTCAATTTCTTGCTTCAGCCACATTTTAAAAAAAGAGGCAGAGCAAACAAGGAGAGAGACTTATAGTGAACTGGCGTGTGAGGAGACTAAGCAACAGACGTGAGAAGAGACTCAAGAGATAAGTGTGAATGTTAACGCTATGAATTAGTCTGTGATGACATAACACTGGGATTGCAGAAAAAGAAAATGAGAAGTGAGCTTGAGGATACAGAAACCACAGTGGAGCCCATGATTAGTCACACCATTTTCCCAGGAGAGAGAGTGGAAGTGGAGGGAGGGGTGGTCACTATTGCTCTAAAAGGGTTTAATGCACTGCTGTACTTATAGCTGACAGATGCTGACTAGAGAATTAAGGTTGAGTCTTGCATCAGTGAATTTCTTTTGCACTCACATACATGCATGCACGTACACAAACGAGACAAATCAGTGTATGGACATACACGCATATAAAGAGTCTGTTCACATCTGAGCACAAATCAGCTCAAGGTCATTTGAGGCTGCTCCCAAAATCAACTTTCTGACATGGTAAATGTCAGTACTGTACTCACCCACCGTGTAGGCTTCAGGATGAGATCTGGCTTCATATTATTGGCTTCAACTTTCTGAAGAAATCCTCATCCCTCACTGGCAGATCACATCGAATGTCAAGGACAGTTACAGAAATTGACACTACGCCTTCCACCTTAAAGTGGCCTGATCGTTTTTGATGTGCGATGAAGTGCTCGTCTTCCTTTGGTAAGCTTTGTTCAAAACATGTACAGGCATGTGATGTTTACTGCTATGTGTGACAGGTAGAGAGCACAAGGGCTTTGGTTAGGATACGCCCCTAGCAGGATAGTCAGGGTAGGTAATGGGAGCTAATTGGTAGCATTGGGCACACCCGTGTGTCTCTTCATAGGGAGTTCTATATAGGCTGGAGATCAGTGTGACATGAGTGTCTGAGGTTTGCTGTGCTGTTCTCTGCATGTTTGGTAATTATAGGGTAATTATTTGTTTCTTGTCTACCTTGCCTAGATCTTTAATGTTTTTTGTATTTTAGTCATCTTGAAATGGGGATTACCCAGCCTCAGGTTACCTGTCTAGAGATCCCCCTGACTTGACTTCTGTGTGAGCTGTCCTTTAACCTCCAGAGGATTATCCAGTGAATCCAAGCCTCAGATGGCCTCTCATTGAATCTCCTGTACTTTTGTTTGCCTTGCTTTGTAGTTTATTTTATGTTCATGACAAACCAGCCATAGGTAGTCTGCCTCTGGTGGTGCCTGAGGGTCGTGTGGTCGTGTTGACAGGGATTGGCGAGCTAGCAGGTCCTTTTCTTCTAAATCACTTGCATGCTATTTGTGCTATTGTTAAAGTTGCACCAAACTATTGTCACTATTCTGCTGTGTGTGCAGTGTGTGAGCTTGACATCAACACGTGTGGTGTGGTATGCTGTTGGCCCTTTCCTGTTGGCAAGCTCCCCTAGTCAGCGACCTACTCCTTCTAGTTTTAAAATAACTTTATTGAATTTTAAGATTATTTTATTAAATTAATGTGTGACTATAACTGAAAATAAAGTTGTTAACATTGTTCTATATCAGTCATGCAAAGTCTTTCATTCACTGGTTAACTTTATAAGTTTATAAAGTTACTAAAGTTTATAAACTTTATAACTTTATAAGCCTGGTTACATTCGGCTCACTAACTACTGTATGTGGTTTCACTACTGAGGAAGTGACTCTAGGGACAATGTCTGAAACGAGTACATTCCTTGTGGTTTACAAGGAACAGACAGAGCGCTATTGGGAATATCTTCTGCAACAAAGTCACAAATTTCATTACAGATTTGTCCAATCACAACAGCCTTCATCAACAGCACACTGGAGATTGGATTTTAAGGGATGTTTTCTTGTACGAAGTGTACACACACACACACGCAGCCTTCTGTCTCTGTGTTACACAACCCTCCTCGATCTATGTGAATATTTTTAACATGTTGGTCACTTACTATTGAGAAGTAAGAGAATGCAGGATTACAGTGATGTAATTACAAGAAATACAGAATATTTCATGTCAAATGTTACAGTTGGATCATTTAACAATGTAGGGGAAACAGCAGTGGTTGCCAAAGTGGGACCTCAGGCATCCTTGGGGGGGGGGGGTTTCCATGGTGTTCCCCATATGAGGAAGTATTTGATTTCACTATTTCACTCACAAAATGTATAACAGATTTGAGAAACTAATGGTATTCTATGCTAAATCATATCTAACTAGAAAACACGTTTTACATGGGGTTTCCTGGGACAGAATATAATCAAATAGGTGCTCTAATGTGTATCTATCTAAGAGCGAGAGCATCATGCAGGTTTCTGACCATCACACACAGTATGCAGGATGTGTGTCTGTGTGCTCGCATGTGCATATGCACTTGCATGTGCCATTGTACAGGTCCATATTGTGAATGGTCCATCTCTCGTTGTTTCATTCCATCAAGAAGAAGATCGAGTCCTTTAGGCGATGGAGCTCAGCTAGTATGAAGAGGCCTCCAAGGCCAAGAACCTGAGTCTGTCCTCCCCCGTAGTCGACCCTGAGGACTTCTGGCGCCGAGAGAGGAGGAAACTGAGACCCATCGTTGACTCTGTCTTTGGTAGGTTTGGGCGTTTGAACCTTCTCAGTCTTTGTGCAACTGAACACAACAATGATGCAGAGCATGTTGGCCTGCTGTATTACTATGTATCGATAATAACTGTCAGTTAACTTAAGCAACCAAGCTGTTTGCCAAGGACTGACTGAGCTTCCCAAACTCAGAAGAGGAAAGAGGAGACTCTCCTGCTACAATGAGTGCAAACATATTCAGGTATGAGCACATTTGAGGAAATGAGAATTGTTAGCTGGTCAGTAAACAATATGTTGTAAGATCTCAAGTGGTTTTAAGTATTTGATTCAGTTTGTTTTTTTATCAAGTTAAATACGCTTTACATGTGATGCTGCCCAACCGTGTTCCCTCACTGACCCGTCTATATATCTTTGGGCAAGTGGATGCTATGGACTTCATTTGAACACCCAACAATACAAGAATATGACTTAGCACCCCTAAATACAGGTTTTGTACAGGTGTTTTGATACAAATCTATGAATTGTTTTCGATTTGGATCAATGTTCCATTTAAGTTGCTGGTGTTTTAGCTTGATAAGTTGCATGTAAAACTGGTTGGAGGAAACACTCTAGAGTATTTGTCGTATTCCCAAAAAGAACTGCTCATGTTACATTGTATGGCTGTCTTTTTACTTAGTTTTACTTTTTCATTTTAGGCATTTAGTTGGCTTGAACTTAAATTCTGAGATCCCATTCAAATTATTGCCAGCAGTAAGGAGTGGAAGAGTCAGAATGGTATCACCCTGACAATAGACAGGCCAATAATATTGCTGTGACTAGTATGATCATGTCAGACAGAAGTGCTTGGGGAAGAAATAAAATCAGCTCATAAAATCATTCCCACAACCTGTGTTGTGGGAATGCAGGTTGAAACTTGGGGGGAAATGCCAGTCGTCCAATTAGAGCTATCAATACTACAGCAATACTGTCTAAATGATTGACTGTACGACTGTGTGACAGTGGTCATTTATTTCTTTCCTTTCTGATATATTTGTGTATGTTAAGGTGTATATGTGAGCACACACACACACTCAGACTCACACACACTCACCACCTCGGCCAAAAGTTTTGACCTGACCTAGACCAAAGCTGTTAGCATGGCTTGTAAAAACCTGACTTTTGGAATCGGTCCAACATGTTGTTGACTCCGCTAGCATTGGATTTTTGATTTTATTAATGTAGGCCTATCCTTTATCCTCGCCTTTGAGGCATCTGTTACGTTTGCTGTTGTTGAGGGATGGAACAACAATTCTCACCCAACTGTTTTGCTGTGGGTTTTATGGCTGAAAAGCTTGCTGGTCACACTAGGTTGTTAATTGAGACCCACTGAGGAAGGCAAATGGCAAATTTTGGTCTCTGTGTGTGCATGTGCATACGTGTGTGTGGGTGTGTGTGTGCACTTTTGCAACACATTTCCAATTAATACCACATCAGACCTGACCAACTGTTCCAATTAACTGAAGTGTTCTGCGGTAGGTACATGGTGGTACATGAGAGCAGGAAGAAACGTATTCCGTCACTTCCATTAAACAACCTGGCGGGTGTCCAGCTGGATAAGTGCACTAAGGCACACACCATGTAGTTGAGACATTATGGGTTCAGATCCAAGTCATCTCAACCCTCTCTTTTTTTGAGATACTCAATTAATCCCCCAAAGGAAAAGTTAATCTGGTCACTTGGCCCCCTCCAGAGAAAGATTAGAGTGCAGGGTCAGCTACAGAGCAGTATCACTGGAGCTGCTAGGGATTCATTGTCTTGCTCAAAGACACTTAAGTAACACCCAACAATGCAGTGAACATGAGTTATTGACACTGCAGGAAACAGCCGACAGCTATACACAATCCTATGCATATATGTGTTATAGCATCTGCACCTTGTTCACATGCAAAGGACGAAACTAGAAAAAAAGGAAAAAATAATAAAATTACCTTTATTGTGTGTGTATATTAAAATATAAATTATGTGGTTATCAAAATGTATGTGGTTCTATAATGTGGATCATATACTGTATGTTTTTTTGTTTTTTTTCTCAATAACCCAGACAGTCAGATCTACCATCTTCGTCCTCTAAATGTTTACTGTATGATACCTCTAAAAAAAACGCTACTTCATTCCCCGAGCTCTATTATCCTTATTACATTTACCCAGTTTTATTTTCATCATTTATTTCATTACCTCTCCAGACAACGTTGTGGATGCAATGATCAACATGCACATAGATTTTAGCTTACTCCTTTGTCATTACTTCATGTTCTTCTTACTCAAAATGACAATCCCAGCACCCAAAGCATTGATTGATTGATTGATTTACCGGTACACACTTATATACAGTTCAGTAGCTACTTTTTATTTGTACAGCTCTTATTTCATCTAGGTCAGGACTCCTGGCTATATGGTTAGGTAGGTCTACCTCTAGATTTATTTCAGAGTTTTTGTTAAAAATTACTGGCTCTGCTCATAGATGATATACAGTATATATTTATCATCAGTATATTATTATAGTCCGTTCTGAACTGTGTTATTCCTGCTCTCCACTTTATGGCACAAACAGTCCACCTATTTTTATTTTTTTCACACTCGACTAATTTACGGGGGAAAATCCAGCCTCTCAGCCTTTACCAGAATATTTAATCTATCAACAGGATGACCATGCCTGTGCACTAAAATAAATCTTCCTGGTTGTTAAGGCTAATCATATTGAATTGTACACTTGCCTACCTGGATTAAAATCAGTAGAATTGATTGGCAAATGTTCACTCAGTGTACGCCAGAAGACATAGAAGACAGAGTTTGTCGATTTGGTGTCATGGATTCTGTCAGTAGCGAATAGGAGAGGTGTACTGTTTGAAAATGTCATGTACATCATAAAGGTGGAATGGTGGATTGTTGTCTCCAATCTCTGAAGCTCGGGCTGCATGACGATGATCCAGGAAGGATTTTAGGAACTAAAACAATGTTTAAGATTCAAGGGAATTTAAATTGTAACAAATGTAAAACACTTTGATTGGAAACATAAAAATGCAATATACGATTATGTGCAATGAATTGTGCAGGCCTATCTGAAGTAAAGTAAAGACATTCATACAATATTAAGCAATCTAATCTGTATGTCCTTCAAGGCCTGGCCATGAAGGCAGATGCCAACAGACACAACCACAGTGGTAGGGAGAGGGTCAAGGCAGGAGGGCCACCGGAGCGAACAATGGAATGGTAGCACTTGCCCACATTGCCAACTTTATCGGCAGCTATAAACTCGACTATCTGTGAGCAGCAGGAGGCGTTGTAGGTTGCCTTAACGATGGCAGTGCTCAGGGAAGTGTGTGACAGGGTTCCATTACCCTGGCGCAGGGTAATTCTCTCTATGCCAGTGCCATTACCGTCGGTGAGGTTGGCCGAAAGCTCCCACTGGAAAGGGTCACACTGAGACACATCTTCAGGACAACTATCAGCTAGTACACTAACCACTGTGCACAATGGCTGAACAAAATCTGTAATCTGGAGAAAGGAAAGACAAAGGGCAGGGAAAGAGTTGTGCGTCAGTTACAATAATGCATGAAATTTTAACATGAAATGACGATTGAGATCCATACTTTCTTTGGTAAGAGTGTCTAAGTCACAGCTCTCAGGTTTTCATTCATCATTGTTTCATTCCTACCAAGTGTGTTCCAGAATCTGTAAGGTTACCTTGGTAACAACAGAGAGTTTTAGGACGGCGTAATTGGAGTCAGCATGGCTGGACGACTTGGCTTCAATAGTCAGAGTGGCGTCAGTGCCTGATGATGTGTTGGCGGGCGGTGTGATTGTCAAAGTAGCGTTAGTATATTGACCGGTTGTCAACATGAGACTGTCACATAATGAGAGAGATAGGAACACATTTTAGACAGCTGTTAGAAAACCTGTTTAATATTTTGATGTTTTAACTGAACGAGGTCACAGGAACTGTTATTGTTTGCAATTCACACATTTGTTAGTTTAATTTGTATTTGTGTAATGCAGAAACTAATCCAGTAATGTGAGACAAGGCAGAAGTAGATCATCAAGTCTGAAATTTTAAGATTTAGTGTCACATATTGCTATGTACATCTAATAAAGGAAATATGCATTGAGCTAGCTCTCCTCACCTGTTTGGAAAGGTCATGGGGAAACCTCTGTCGTTCCTGGCGTTGATGGTGTATGTGCCTCCAGAGCCCTGGGTCATGACACTGAAGGGGAGAGAAAAGGCTTCCCCTGGCTCCACACTGCTGTCTACCACAGCCTGAGGAAAGAAAAGGGAGAGAAAAAGTAGGGAAGGAAATAGAGGTGAAGGAGAGGAATATCCTTCTAGAAGAACCTAATGTTCTTGTGTCAATATTTCATTATTTTTTTGTCAGTTCGATTTTTATTAAATCACAATGACATATACATACATTCAACAGCTTATACAACAAAACCAAATCATAACCCTAGACGTTATGCAAATTAAATGCATAGAAAAAAAAAAAAAAAAATCCCCACATGTACAATAAACCAAAAACAAATAAGATGACAGCATTTAGACATCTTACCAATACTTACTTTCACACATCCCCCTCCCTTTTCCCATCCTTTATGTACCTCAGAAAATGATCCCATACCTAATAAAATGTACCCTTATGATGAATGATGAATTCTGGCCAGCATTAATTCAAAAGAGGCAGTTTCTGCCATAAACATAAACCATTGCTCTTCTAATGGTTAAGAATCAGTCTATCTGTAGTAATAAATCCGACCAAGGCCAGGCCAAACTCTTTTTTTAGAGACCCCTACTGGTCGTATCGTGCCATCTCCTAATAGGCAGAGCTGGGGAGATACCGGTATAGGCTGGCCCAGCCATTCTTCAGTTGTCTGTAGAACCTCCCTCCAAAAAGGAAGAACCAGGGGATATGTGGGATGCTATGTGGGATCTTCCTACATGGCATGGAGGAAAGGTACCAATCTCGGTGTTGGATTTCGAGCATAAATTGCTTTGAGTCAGGCCCATATGTAGTCTTACTGGGGTCCAGTAATATCTATGAACAATCTTGTAGTGTGTTAACCTACTACGCATGTCCCATGTGGACCATCCAATTTTGGAAATTATATTCAACTGTGTGAATAGATCTTAAGAATCACGTTTGACATGTATACACAGGAAGTGAAGAGACTGACCTTGATGTTCACGTTGGAAACTGACATCTGGGTGGTGGACTGCCTCTGGAACTGGTTGTTTGACAGCGTGTCAGTTCCTTTCAGCATGACCACAAACTCCCCCTCAGGGACCTCAGCAACAGAAACCAGGGTGTCTCCGTTGCCCATGTCAGTTGCCGTGCCGTTGCTGAAAGCCTCGGAACCAGACGGGGTCACCAAGCCAACCTCACCAATAATCACAGAGGACGGACCCTTCCTACCCATTACTGATAGCAACAGGGTGGCAGGTTGGCCTGGGTTTGCAGGAGAGACCAAAGTGAAGTAGGGCGATAGGGAGACATGATTATGTTATTTATTAAGAGTACGCATCGGATCATTTTAGATACCATTTTTTTAATGATTTACAGTAAATGACTTGATACTGTTGTGAAACTGATATGACTTTATGTGAATAGATTTATGACACGCACCTGTTTGTGGGCGGCCAGTGATTACTGCGTAACCTGGATGAGGTCCCTGGAAGGCCTTCACAAAATCATAGATAAAGGTGATGGTACTCTGGCCTGGAAAAACACACACACACATATACACAGAGACATACGGAGACCGGGAAGTGACATGGATGAAAAAAAAAAACGATGTATTTTTGCGAGATCCCGCAAAACATTATATAGGTCAACGTAGCAGTCTACTAATTCTGTGTCAGTTCAACTACAACAATGGGCACTCACCCGTGGGAGAAGCAATATATATATATATATATATATATATATATAATATATACCATTTAGTGTATGTCCATAGAGTACTGCAGTTGGTTGCTGATGAATTCAACGACGACCGCCAGGTCAGAATATGCTTTGCGTATGCTGTCCCCTTGCGAGTATTCTTTTCAGATGTCTCTCGCTTATCTGACAACCATGCATGCTGCCAAGCACCGACTTGATGTCCTTATATTTCAAGCCTATCTCAAAATAAAAGTCAATAAACCTCTCCCACGGGTGAGTGCTCCATCGCAAAAGTATTGCGAGATCTCGCAAAAATACATCTTTTTTTTTTTTTTTCATCCATGTCACTTCCCGGGCTCCGTAGAGACATACATAAAGAAGTGCTCAATGAACAATCTTCACTTAAAAGCTGATTTTGCTACCAACAGTTGTGTTAATCAAACTATTTTCACACTGGACGCAGCATCCGCCTGCCTCTCCCAGTTTGCATAGCACAGAAAGCTGTGGGAAGAAACTTCAATAAGAAATATTTTACTGATTGGACAACAGTTGCAAATGGGCCAGAATGAAAATAAAATGCCTAAATCTCTACATTGACATGTATGTACAAGACAAAATTTGAACAGCCCCTTCATAAGTGCACTGTGCAACTAACAAATAGAAAAGAGTGAGAGAGAGAGTGCAGTCAGGTGGATATCTGACCTGTGACTTTGAGTGTGTAGGGCTTGTTGGAGTTGATGTTGATCTGCCAGGTTCCTATCTGCTTGTCAGCATGGACACGAATTCTCCTCAAGTTGCCTACAGCCTGAATGGTTCCCAGCTGACCACTAGCCTCTTTGTCACTCTGGCGCACACCTGGGGGTAGACAGCATACGTGGTTAGTCATACAGATATATGACGATGACATATAGGTATGTGTGCTCAGAACCCTGCAGTAGTTTACGACGATGCAACACCGTACACTGTAAAATATGATAGCCCCATTAAGTTCTCCTCCGTTTTAAACAGAAGAATATGGTTTTACAGAATATTGATATTTATTTGACTGTTTTATTTAATTGATTGTTTTTTTTTTGCTGAAGATGTGTATGCTTTTATTACTTTAAACAGTGTATATATTTTATGACTTTGTGTCAATAAACTTTTTTCGAAAGAAAAAGCTGTGCGGTTGTGAGGTTACTTCACTCACAGATGACACACTAGAATCAGCTTTAAGTTAACCCTAAAGCAGATTTTTGTGTGTCATCTGTGAGTGAAGTAACCTCAGCTCACCACATTATAAATGTGTACTAAAATAAGGATTTCTAGTTCAAGTATTTCATTCACTCACTCTTTCTGTAATTGTATGTAGGACACAAACCAGAACAGAGGAACAGCTGCTCTACTTGGTTTTGTATGTTTGTTTAACAAGATAAAGCAAGTTTTCTTGCAGCAAATGACCATGATTTAAACAACTTGTATAACTTAATTTTGTGAGTTGAAACAAAGCTTATCTTCAAGTTTAGTTTACTCATGTTTTTAAGGCAGCAGGTGAACTTTTGTTTCTAAGTTTAACCAACTTGAAATGTATTACAGTGTAGCTCACCTCATCCACAAAATAACACTCAGTGACCTTAAGTGTTAACATGCACTGTAGCAAACGACATAAATAATGGACACAAACAAGTGAGGCTGTTGCTAGTTCACTTGTGTGATGATAAGTTAATCAGAGGTTCTGAGGAAAGAGTTGTTCTTGGTTGAAGATGAAGGATGTCCCTGTCCTTACCTGCAGGGTTGGTCAGTGTGAAACTAATGGAGGTTCCCGTGATGTAGAGAGTTATGTTTTTCAGAGACTCATCCAACATGAAGGGGAAGGTCTCTTGCTTCCCAGGGTTCCTAGCTCGCTGAAGAATCGTCACCTGAGGAAGGGGAGGGAGAGAGGGAGGGGGGGGATTTACCACTGAAACTGCAAAATAAGGTTCAATATCTTCTGGTGGAACCACTTAATAAGCACTGTGACAGAAAACCGTGAGAGAGAATGATTGATGGATAGGTCTTGCTGTCCTAAGAACTGTGTGGCCTTACCAGGGCTGAGGTGGAGCTATCAAGGATGACGTCTGTGGCCTCGGACAGTTGCCCCTTGCTCACCTCAATTGCCTGGCCCCCAGAGGCCTGAGCTAGCTCCTTATAGGCATCAAAGGGGGAGGTGGCGAGGGAACGACGGCGCCTGCTGCGGGCCCCTGTTAGGAAGTATGACACCTGTAGCGAGAGTAGGGCGTGGAGGAATGACGTGAGAAACAAAGTGGAAACGAGGTAGGTTGTAAATGTGTTGAGGAAGGTGGATAGGGGGGAGGTCAACATGTAACATAAAGAGAGCCAGAGATCTGATTTAATTACCGTTGACTTGGTGTGCCTGATAAGAGCATTAATGGTGTCCTTCAGATAGAGGTCTTTGGGTCCAGCATCAGTGAACACATAAATGTAGGAGGTGAGGGCAGGCCAT
>JAXDDW010000430.1:0-18457 GCA_034670385.1 Hoplostethus mediterraneus | reverse complement strand
GAATTAACAAGCAGTGAGCTTTGCAGTATTTGATAGAATCATAAAGTGGACCGACTTGACTGCTGAGTGATTAGTTGGGAAACAGGAAGCCTTCAGTAGCCAATCAGGATTGAGTATTCATGTAATAAGCATGTTTAAAGTGATGTTTTGTTGTTTTAACCCTTGTGCCCTCCTTGGGCACTTTTGAACATTTTTCTCAACTTTTTTTTTTTTGATTTAGTGATCATTTTGGCATGAATTTTTGCAAGAACTTTTCTTTTTAGTAAAAAATTTTTTTACTCTTACATGTCTTTTATACTCTCTTGATGCATTTTGCACCCTCTGGACACCTTCGTGGCAAAAATGTACATGTACAAAAAACTGCTATTTAATCATCATACATCAATATTTTTCTGCTTTTTTTTCATAAATCACTTAAACAACTTCAAACTTGCTCAAAAGGATTTTAACCCTTTAGATGCCAGTTTAATTATTTTAATTATTTATTACAAAAAACCCCATTATTTTCCATATGATAAATAGTAGGGGGATGGGACATTGGTGGTGATTAGAGTCTTGGATATGTCAAAGATTAGCAACAAAATTGATTTGATTGCATTAGTATTTTTTATGTAGTGTCAGATACTCCCTCTGGACACCTTTGTGTTTTCCACCATATTCAACCGTTTTCCCATTGTAGGCCGATGCATGAAATTCTTGTATTTTTGCCAGTTATATTATGGAGCCATGTGACTACCAGGGGCCCAAGAGTTTGTGTGTGTGTGTGTGTGTGTGTGTGTGTGTGTGTGTGAGAGAGAGAGAGTGTGTGAATCTGTAAGCACGCACTGATCATTTCAGGGGTGAAAAAAGGGCATCTTTTGAGGGATGTGTTTCATGTGTCTTTGAGGAGGTGCTTGAGTAAAAACATGGCCTCTTGCCTTTGCTGTACTCAAAAACAAAAACAACTGTTAGTGTGTTTATGCACCTGGCTGCTTTCACAGCCAAAGATAAATATGCAGCTTGGCTCAGGGGTCATTTCATTAGTGAGCAGAGAAGGAGCAAAAATGAAGAGGCATTTCAGTGCAGAAGAGGCTTTAGAAATGGTCATGCAGCCTTTATCTGCCAGCGAGCTGCAGGACTCATCTGAAGAAGACACAAGCTTCGAGGGGGAGTCTGACACGGAATGCTCACTGGAGTCCTCCACTTCTGTGAGTGCCTCTGACCCTTGCTTTGATAGTGGAGAGGACACTGAGGATACTGCCCATCCTAACAGTGAGTGGACAGCGAAGAACAGGCAAGTCTGGTCTCCTTCTCATGCTGAGACGCTGCGCTACATTCAGGCACCCACCGGCAGGGGTGGACTGGGACAAAAATTCAGCCCTGGCATTTTCTGTCCAGACCAGCCCACTACATTATCAGCGGACACCACGTAGAAGTCCACAAATCTCGCGGCGTCTTCTCTCATGCATTCTACAAAGGAGAGTCATATTCCTTGATAGCAGTCAACAAATAAAGCACGTAACTATGAACTCAAGGACTAAAATTGACAGCTATAGCAATCAATCAATCAATCAATCAATCAATCAATCAATCAATCTTTATTCATTATAGTGTCAATGCAATGAAGGCAGAGAGAGAGCAAGTCCTCGAACATGGACGGAGGGGGAACAACTCCTCAGGCTCTCACATGTCAAGTGGTCAACCTGAGAGGGACATGGATACATTATTAAGTCTGAAAAATAAAGAAAATGTTTTCCTCTGTCCTGCACCTAGAGTTGAAAACTTTTTGGATTTTTATTATTATAATTATGAAGTATGAATTTATTAAAAAATACATTATAAACTTACCAAATTCTAACAGTGGTCCCAAATGAGAGAACAAGTCCACATATAGAACAGAGGGAGAACGACTCCTCAAATATATCAGAACCTGTAATGGAGAATAATTGATAATTTAGTGTACATGATCACACCATTAAGGATCAACACATAAGCACAATAAAACTTCTGAAAAGAATCATTAAAATGACAAATAATGAATTACTACATCCATAATGATTATAAATGATTAACAATGACAATGTGTGATAATAACAATAATATAAAATATTTCTCGCCTCATCAGTGGAGCAGCTTTTTAAGCAGCTCACTCTTCTCTGCAGGGGGCGGCACGGTGGTGCAGTGGTTAGCACT
Organism: Hoplostethus mediterraneus; assembly: GCA_034670385.1. Lineage (NCBI taxonomy): Eukaryota > Metazoa > Chordata > Actinopteri > Trachichthyiformes > Trachichthyidae > Hoplostethus > Hoplostethus mediterraneus. Next base: position 16,285 of record JAXDDW010000430.1, on the reverse strand, counting down.
GTCGCCTCACAGCAAGAAGGTTCTGTGTTCAATTCCACCTCCGGGGCCTTTCTGTGTGGAGTTTGCGTGTTCTCCCTGTGCCTGCGTGGGTTCCCTCCGGGTTCTCCGGCTTCCTCCCACAGTCCAAAAACATGCGGCTTAGGATAATTGGTGACTCAAAATTGCCCGTAGGTATGAATGTGAGTGTGAAGGGTTGTTTGTCTCTATGTGTTGGCCCTGTGATGGACTGGCGACCTGTCCAGGGTGTACCCCGCCTTTCGCCCAATGGTGGCGACCCTGAACAGGATAAGCGGTGATAGATATAATGGACTCTTCTCTGCAAGTCTGTCTATCACCGAGTCAGAGTCCAAGGCCATGAGAATGTCTTTCTCTGTGGCCATCAACATAAATGCCTCCAATTTGTCAGATGAGAGGGTGCTTCTGAGTCTGTTTTTAATAAACTTCAGGATTGAAAATGTGCGCTCACAAGCCACCTGCGTGAGGGATAATGTAAGCAGGTATTTATAAGCAAGGCCTAGGACAGGGTATGCATCTGTTAGCATGTTGAAACGGCGAAGTATCTGGTAGCAGCACAGAGGGCATTCTTTGCAGGAGCAACAGCTTATGGGAGTTATCTCAACCTCTTCTGTGTTGTCCTCCTCACCACCTGATCCATCTTCTACTGTTCTTGCCTTGTACTCTGCCAATGGGGATGCCTTCAGCCTGTTCCACTGGAGTGCAAAGCTTTTCAACTCGGCCTGCATATTTTCCTTGGTTGCCCTGCTGTCAAATCCTTGCAAGCACTTGCTTACGTCTTGAAGGGCAGACTGGGGAAGAGCACTGGTGCAGAGCTGAGGGAAGTTTCTGGGATCCAGACATGCCAAGTCAGCATATAGATTGCTGTGTGTTAAAAAGCGCCTATGAATGGCTTCAATTGCTGTGTCCATGATCCGGTTATGCACATTCACCTCATAGGATTTTTCTGCATCATCCAGGGTCTCATCCTGAGCCATCTCTCCAGGCAAGACTTTCTTCATCCTCCTTCTCTTTTGTGGCAGTGTGGCCTCCACTTCAATGTCTGTGTCGTCTCTCTGTTGGATTTCTGTGTTTGTCCAGTTGACAAATGTGTCTGCTGCTTTTTTTACAAATTCAAAATCTCTTCCCAAGCTTTTCAGCGTATCCTGTGTCAATGCCACCATTCTGTGAGCAGAGAGGATGTCCAATCCTGTCGTCTGAAGGTATTTAGACAATGGAGAGGTATGTTCAAATATGCGGAGGAAGATTTGAGCCGTCAAGATCGTCTCATACTTGAGCAATGACTCTGCATATCCTCTGGCCATGACACGGACACATGGTTTCACTGTTGCCTGTTTCTGTATAGCTGATAATGTCAACAGCACATCAACGTACAGCCCATCTTCCAGCTTTCCAAAGGAGCCAAACACCTTCTTCAGGGCCTCATGCTTGGCCCACCAGCGTGTCTCGCCAATAGGAGCAAGGCGTCTACGTCTTTTGTTTCGGCCTGACTCTTGTCAAGAATATTGAAGGTCAGCCCTAATAAAGATGGTGTTGATTGATGAATTGTTAAGAGCAATGCATAAACTGGAGGTATGGGATAGTTAAAGGTTGGAGTTGGATAAAATAATATTGGGCCCGTATAGAAACTAGAATGTCCGGAGAAAGAGGAACTAGAATGTACGGAGAAAGGGGAAGTAATGAATAAGAGACTCAGATAGAAATCACTGTATGATTACAAGTTAAAACAGAATAATAAGAAATGCACGATCGTAATCTATGCAATATGTGTGATGTGTAAGAATAACCCTAAATCATTAATATGTGTAACTAGAGTGATTTGTTAAAGATACTATGTATAAAGGAACCAGGCCACGAGAAGAAATGCACCTGTATGCGTTAGGCCTAGAAAGATAAGAAGGACGAGTAACGATGACTGTGTATTAACGAGTAATGTAGACGAAATCAAAGAATGAAGTACTAATGTTTGAGATGTGATTGTTGAAATGATCATTGTGTGATAAAAAGATATGTGTCTCGAACTGGTAGATCCAGCCGGAGCAAAATGTAAAGTCATCATGACATGCTTACTCAGGGAACAGATGCTAAAGCAATGTTAGAGGTTAGAAGGACATTGGGTGTTGGCGTCTTAGTGACTAAGCACTGTTTTAACGGCCAAATGACTAGGCGATGTTTCAACTGTCAGAGAGAGAGAGAAATGAAGGGGCTGGTATTCAGAAAAGGATGGACAATCCGACATGTAACGTGAGATACCTCAGAAAGGTATAAAACCTAAGTAAACACGGAAATCGAGGTTGATTCTTCGTTGGTTCTTTGCGGATTCATCCAAGGCCTCAAGCTGAAGAGATTCTGCATCCGAGGAGAGGGGACGGAGCGACTCCGGACTTAGTGCAATTTCTGTACTCCGTAGCTTTGGACTCAGTGCAAAAACGGCACTCCGTAGCTCGGGACTTAGTGCAGATTTTGGACTCCGGAGTAGAAAAGGAAGTTCATAAGAAGAAATCTTTGCAAGATTTAGAATAAGGACCAACACGAAGAAGGATCATCCAACCACCCAAACTTGCAGGATTTAAATTGGAATATTTGAACTTTCTTTGCTCACCCTGTTGACGGACCGGACAACTGCAACAAGAAGACCTAGCACGCTTGAGCCTAAGGTAGGGGTCCTCAAGACCCTTATCGAAGGACAGGAGGACACGCCGGCCCGCGACAAAAGGAGGAATAAAGCACGGCCATCGACGGTATTATCAGAGGACGAAGGGTAGGCGTCTGGACGTAGGCAGTGAGGTAGCCAGGCGAATCTCCTCGCCACCAGCTTAATTAGTTCAAGCAACTTAGTTGAGTTATACTCATTAGGCATAGAACTCGGACCCTTTAATCGGAGAGCTGGACCAAGTAGACACTTCTATCTAATCGTAGAGGCGGATACTTCGGGGATCTAACACTCTTCCCACACATTCATCCTTTGATATGACTCTTTGATGAATACTGCAATGCCATTGAGGAGCGCAAACAGGGACCCACTCTCAACAACAATCTGGGTTGTGTTTGCAAGCACCAGATTTAGTACATGTGCGTAGCACCATACGTGCACCTGGTTTGGAGATTGTGCAGACAACAGTGCAGAATCCTTTGTATTGGCCTTGCATGTTTGATGCCCCATCAGTCGCATTTCCAATGCACATGGTCTTGCTGAGGCCCATTTTGTCCAGAACTTCTGACAGCATGTCGACAAAGGCCTGTCATGTGGATGAACTGCACTTCAGCACTGCAACAAGCCTCTCATGATGACATCAGTAACATACCTCACAATTATAGAGCATTGATCCTGAGAGGTGATGTCCTGCGTTGTGTCCAGTTGAACTGAAAACATTCCTGCTTTCTTGATATCACTGGAGATGTTTTCTTGAATCAGATGGTGAATTGCATCTATCACTGAGTTGACTGTGGTTTTGGAGAGTAAAGTTACAAGGGAGCCTCTGCCTCTTGTGCCACCAGACAAATGCAACTTTTTGCTGTTCTCTATGTAACAAGGTGAATAGAATCACACCACATCTCCCTCGTCTCCCCCTTTCACACGTAATCACACACACACACTCACATATAGACAGGATGCACCTTCTTTGAGTAGTGGACTGGGTCACCAGGTCACAGTTTAAGGGAAAGTGTTCGGTACATGACTTGGCTGGCCACCAAGGTCAGCCCCGAACACTTTCCCTTGCTCGTCAGAGATTCTTCTGGCATGACATGGAGAAGGATGTCCGTGACTACGTCAAGTGCTGCGAGAGGTGTGTCCTCAGCAAGACCCCAGAACCTGCTGCATGAGCCCCATTGGAGAGCATTAAGACCACTGCCCCGTTGGAACTTGTTTGCATTGACTTCTGGTCTGCCGAGGACCATAACAACAAGTCTGTGGATGTCCTGGTGATAACTGACCATTTCACCAAGATGGCACATGCTTTCCCCTGTCAAGACCAGACTGCAAAGAAAGTGGCGAAGAAGCTCTGGGATGGTTTCTTCTGTGTCTATGGCTTCCCCCAGCGTCTCCACTCTGACCAGGGTGCTAACTTTGAGAGCGAAGTCATCGCTGAGCTCCTGGACCTAGCTGGCATCAACAAGTCACATACCTCTCCTTACCACCCGATGGGAAATGGTGGCACAGAGCGGTTTAACCGTACACTGGGCAACATGTTGAGGTCCCTACCGCCTAGGTCCAAACAGAAGTGGCCGCAGATGATCCAGACCATGACCTTCGTGTACAACTGCATGACTCACGAGACCACTGGCTTTGCTCCATTTTACTTGATGTTCGGCAGAGTGCCAAGGCTGCCTGTTGATCTCGTGTTCAAGAATGTGCTCCAGGACGAAACTGTCTGTGACTATGACAGCTATGTAAAGTCCCTGTTGAGTGACCTCAACTCTGCCATGCTCCTGGCTCAAAAGAACTCGTCGGTAGCACAGAAACACCAGTCTGACCAGTACAACAAAAGGGTTAAAGGTCTACCTCTCTTCATCGGTGACCAGGTCTTCGTGGCAAACAAGGGGTGCAGAGGGAAACGCAAGCTCGCGGACAAATGGGAGCCAGTAGTATACTCTGTGGTGGCCTCAAAGCCTTCTCTCCACATCTACAAGATCAGAGACCGTGATGGAAATGAGAGAGTGGTCCACAGAAACCTTTTGCTCCAGGTCAACTTCCTCCCCTTGGATGAGACGCAGGATGACGATACTGGTTCAGCCTCCGGGAGTAACATTGGTACGACGAGTGACACTCCTGTGTCAGACATACCTGAGTCTGTGGTCTCTGACATGAGCAGTGCAGCAGGAGAGGCTTCCCTGGGTAATGCCCTTCCCTGGGCAGATGAACATGGGGAAGACCGCACTACTTCGTGGGTCCAAGAGCAGTCCTCGGTGCTGAATGGTGTTAATGGGGTGAACCCAAACCCCCCTCAGATGGACTCTTCTGCTCTAAATGAGCTTCCTGTGGCTGGGGCTGGCACCTCATCATCCCTTGCACCAGCAATCCCCCTCCCTACACTTGACCACTCCCAATCCACTGATATGGCCGCACCTGAACAGTCATGCATCATTAACATGCCTAGTCAGAGTGATAGCTCACATGCCAGCAACCACTACACTTATAGATTTGGCAGGGTCACCAAACCAGTGTGTAGGCTGATAGAGTCCATGATGCAGCTTGAAAGGATTATGGGCTCCGATACAGTGTTAGAATCCTCTGTTATACATGTGTAATCTAGCAGTTTATGACAGTAGTTACAGTGTCCTTTAAATAGGATATGGTTTTAGCTTATTCTCGTCAAAGTGTAGCCATGTTTTTGTGGTGTATAAGGCACCATTGTAATCCCTGGGGTGCATTGGGAGTTGGCCACTCCTCATTCATCCCTGACCTTTAATTGGGTAGCAGATATTGTTGGATTGTTCCATGGTATGTGGTTCAAATTAAGCTTGTGGCTAGTGTGACGCAATGCATGTTTGTTTAGATGTTGGTGTAATTCTAGGGGGGTGAGTGTAACAAGGTGAATAGAATCACACCACATCTCCCTTGTCTCCCCCTTTCACACATAATCACACACACACACACACACACACACACTCACATATAGACAGGATGCACCTTCTTTGAGTAGTGGACTGGGTCACCAGGTCACAGTTTGAGGGGACTTTATTTATTTTCTTTTATTTAATCAAATGGGTGATAACATGATGTTGTCCTTTTTCCTTTTCTTTTCCTCTTCATTGCTGTGTGGGAATATGCAGTGGTTTCATGTGTCCTACAGCTTTTGGGTTGTGCACAAAAAAAAATTGTATAATGGTTGAATCCATGCCCCGCAAAATTTGTCACCCTCCATTGTTCGTTCTCTCTTGTCCGGTGGTCTGAATATAAAGGTATGCATCCTGTGCTCTGATCCTTATTTTTGTAATTCTGATTTGTTTTATTGTAAATAATAGGCCTTACCATCGTTGGTATGTGCTATATAAGGTTACGTTTACATGTTGATACAATCTCTGGTGAGAATTTGTTGTTATAACTGTTTAATGACAGATAATTTTCATATGCCGTTAGCTAGCTAACTTTGTGGTGAGCATGTTAAGATAATGCACATTTTGTATTACAGATTAGCTGTGAGAGCGTTGCCTGTGATTCACTGTGCGTTTCACTCTGTGCAGGTATGTGATGGGTCATTGTGTTTATATTTTACTTTTGGAATTGCATTAGTTTTCGTTACAATCATATATGTTTTTATTTCTTTTTAATATATTGTTCGTTCTCTCTTGTCCGGTGGTCTGAATATAAAGATTAGCTGTGAGAGCGTTGCCTGTGATTCACTGTGCGTTTCACTCTGTGCAGAAATAAACAAGTCGCCAGAGAACTACACTGAGTCCTGTGGAATAATTAATCACAACGCAGAAATTAACCGGTTACACTAACGCAGCTGTCCAGGTGCTCTTTTAAACAGAAATCATACTTCCCCAGTAGAAGTATGAGTTCCAAGAAATTACCATGATCAACTGTGTGGTCTTCCAGGGTATATGCTGCCTCATTTTCTGACCTCCTGTATGCAAGCCCCCTCTTCCCAAGAACCTTGATGACATCTATGATGCACTCCAAAACCTGCCGTCTCTTTCTGACCTGCTCTCTGTGCGCCGACATCTGACTGCCACCAAACACACTGCTGATATCAGCACTGGCTGATTTTAAGAGGTAAGCTTCAGCACAGTTTCTGTGTGCACTGCTTCTCTCATGCTCCTCTGTGCGCTGGTGTATATGCCTCCAATCTGACATTCCACTGATGAACAGACTGCTATCAGTTCTCTTACCGAATGCCATGCAGATGAAACAATACAGCATGTGACGCTCTAGACAGTACGTCAGCCACTTTCTACTGGTGCCGTCTCTGCTACAGAACACTTACTGCACCACTGGATTGCTACTTTTTTGCTGAGGATGGTAATTTAAAAATGACTGGAGATTTTCCTGATCAGGTTGTGAAAAAAAATCAGTTATTTGACTGGCACACTCATGGCTCTCTACAGCAGTTTCTCTCTCAGGTGATCCTGTCTTTGGGCTGACACACTCCTCACTCTCTACAGCCTTTTCCCTTACAGGTGGTGCGGTCTTTGGGCTGCCTGCATTGGTCTGGCTCTCTCCCTGAATTGACCAGCTGGACTTGCCCTGAACCTCTCTGGGCTGGACATAGGCAAAGTATTTATCATTGGATGGGGAAATAACTCAAAACCACAGAATAACGTACGAGAAATTCTCACAAAAAATAAGTACACCGCATTCATGTTTTTTTCTTTGCTCCGCAACATTAACAGTGCATTGAGTTTTCACAAAGTAGTGAAATAAAATCATTTGAAAATATAGATAAAAGCTATAATTAAGCCTTGTATAGTGCTCAGGGTCCAATATTTTTTTAAACAGTTTTTCTCAGTGGCTTTGGAACATTTCTCACATCATTACATTTGCACAACAGTTGGTGCATTTCTCAAAACAATTAGTACAAACTGCAAAACCTTGTTGATAACCTGCAAAAGCATGTCACATGCTCAAAATGGAGGTCATTCCTCAAAAGCAAGTATTCATATCAATGAAAGTGTGTGTGTCTTAAAAAAAGTCCTGACATCATCATTTATGAACAAGATAGTCAAATGGCTTTGTCATGTTTTCATTAGGACACTTTACTAGTGTTTTCCAATGCAAAAAAGTCAGATCTTTGTGACAATACCTGAAAATGCTCAAGACAGTACTATACACAGCCATTTGAAAATGGAATGGAATGGACTGATTTATATAGCGCCATTCTAATCCCTTTCACACACACATTCATACACTGGTGGCCGAGGCTACTGTACAAAGTGCCACCCGCTCATCAGTATCTCATTCACGCACATTCACACGCCGATGGCCAGGCCACCGGGGGCAGCTGGGGGTTCATATATTGGCACAACACCGTGAATGTTTACTGTTGCTATGGCAACAAGAGACAGCTGACGTTTCGGATTTTGAGCGCTCAAGGCGCGCGGCTACATAGAAAACAATGGAAACGCTCGAGCAAAAGACGCTCCATGTGAATGCGGCCTTAGATTGTCAAAGTTAGAAAAATAACGGCTTCAATCCTTGAGGAGCTACGTTAGCATTAGCGGCAGCTGCATTCACTAGTATGCAGTTAGTTAGGTCACATCACATTCAATGTAAAAACGTTTTCTACTTTGTTTTGGACATGTCTCAAAAATGTAGCCTAGCCAGCCCCAGGCTAACGTTACTTACCATGTCTGCCTCCACTCGCTCATCATCGTCGAGTCCTCCTCGCTCGTCTCCCGGCGCAGCAGCACCTGCTGCTGCTGGGGTGGTGACCCCGGCACCAAATACGTCCGTCAATTTTGCACATTTAGCAGCCTCCACCTCCAGAGACTTCAGCTTTTTTAATCGCTGTTTCTCAGCGCCACCCGGGCGTTTCTTCCTGTTATCCATTTTCAGTCAAGACGCTCACTACTTAATTGGCTCAGCAGCAGCCCGTCCCGCGACTCCCGCCCATGCCATGAGGTCCCGCCCCACCCTGGTTCGTGTTGTGATTGACAGCACTGTCAGGGCTCTCTGAGCCTGTTTTGACTGAGGATTACCCAGAAACCTGTTGTGTCATTAAATTACTCTGAACATGAACTCCTTCTTCTGAGTGACTAGTAGGGGTGGAGGAGGTGGAGAGGTTCAGCAGCTTCACCCACACTGACGTCACTGGATATTCCTTTTCCATGCTAGCTAGCTAATTAGCAATCTTCCGTTTCAAGGCTTTTCCTGAAGGACTCGCTCTTTCTGGAGCATTTTATATCAGCCTCCCGCTCTCTGCTGCCACCCAGTGGATGGTGTTGTGTAACATCAGCAGCCCAGGCTGGAAACACGTGACCTAGTAACTTTCTACAGCATAGGACAATTTTAATCTACATTGTATTGCAGATTATACATTTTACTCACCAATTATACAATATTTAACTTGATAATTAAACATATAGATTGTAAAATAATTTGTTCAATGAAGGGACGTATGGGGAGTGGTAGGGCGGCGCTACAGCGCCTTCTATTGGCCATCCAACCAACTTCAACAACACCACCTCCATAAAACCTTCATCTTGACACATTTGTTTTTTATTTTGTTTTTTTTACACAGTAAAGGATTCATGTAGCTTCACTGAGAAAATCTGCTAAATAGTTTTTTCCAAAGTGTTTCATACACATACACCGATTCGGGCTATTGGTCCAGTTTTAACAGTCTCGTTTGGTTTCATCACTTTGAGTGTTCCTGTAGTGAATACTCATGGCCACCAGGAGGCGCCTTACAGCTGACAAACATTACATGTAATGGGATTACAATGACAAAAATGGTAACTGTAATCCATTCTGGATACTTTTATTAAATACATTACTTGTTGGATTAGTTAAACCATGTTTTAGGGGAGGCCAGGCTATGACACAACCTAATCATTACAACTGTAATTAGTTTAATTGGTTACTAGTAGCAGTGGATGATGATGATGGCTCAGATCAAATCAATAAATTGACCATTCAATATAAAATTCTCATTACATTAGATAGTGCAGCCTCACAGGAAGATTACCAGTCTGGAATATTGTAGGTACAATTAATATAACTCACTGTTATTGAAATCCTCTACATGTATTATTCTTGTTCTTCACGTGCTTAATTCTGCCATTTTTCATCCTGCGATAGTTTGCGCACCGAAAAATAAAATTCCATGCACAGATTCAGATTCAGCTGTTTAAATGTCAGTCAGCCACAAGGGGGCGCCCAAACTCTTCGGTGAACTTTCAGACTCAATGAAGGTCAGCTGAGACTGAGACCTGCATTACCCAGCGAGCCCAGTGTCTTCAGAGTCTGATCCAGAAGCCTCTCCTTCCTGACTGGATGCATGTTTGCGTGAGGGATCTGGGAAGACAAGAAAACACTGGACAGCCCAGAGGCACACAAGGGAATTTAACTCTGATAGTGGATCTAGAGCAGCCGAGAGAGTGACTACCACGGTAGTTGGCAGAATAATCTGGTGAAGAGTGGTCGAAGAGCCGGGGTATAAGTACTGCTGGGCTGATGGCTTGATAGGCGGCAGGTGTAGAGGAAAGGCAGGGCCAGGAGAGGGAGCCACAGCCATGTCACACATAGACAGACAGAGAGACAGACACAAGGGAAGTAGGAACACAGGGAAAACCCGGGTCGGGGCTGGAGCCGTGACAACTACAGTATGTCACCATTTGACCTTTCAGTGGGACTGTAACAAAGACACTGTGTAAATAAAGTTGGCTTGACTGTATATCCTCTCTAGTCTGTCTATTTTCCTATTATCCTCTGGTCGTCCCAGTGAGATCAACCCTGACTAGTCCTGGCCCAGAACTGACACATGACCGCCTTCAAAGTTGCAGACAAACAAAATACAACAAAATCAACTAAGAATTAAAACAAAAAAAACACATTCAAGTTAAGCAGAAAGTGAAAATCCCTCCAGGAATCAAGACAGATCAAGCAGATCAAGACACCAGCAAACTGAACATTCATTCATCTTCATGCTGAGATTCAAGATTCAAGAGTTTTACTTGTCACATACATATACATGCAGTGCAAGTGGCAAGTGGCAATGCTCACGGGAATGTGCAAAAGGGCATTATACAAAATATTTAACAGTAAAAAAAAAGCACAATATTTACAGTGCGAAAGAAATATAAAAATTACAATAATTACAGTAGAGCTCTTATATAAAGCAACACAATATATACAGTAAGAGCACTTAATAAAATATAAAATACAAAATAAGAGGTAGATGGGGGAAATGTGTGAATGTAATGAGCTATAAATTATGTGAATTCGTTAACCTAAGTGTGTGTGTGTGTGTGTGTGTGTGTGTGTGTGTGTGTGTGTGTGTGTGTGTGTGTGTGTATGTGTGTGTATAAGGGGCAGTGTGTGGGTCTTGGTGGGTCCTGGTGAGGTCAGAGTTCACAGTCCTGATGAGGAAAGAAACTCCGTCTCAGTCTCTCTGTTTTAGCAGCGTGACTACGGAGGCGCTTGCCTGACCGCAGCAGCTGAAACAGTCTGTTGTTGGGGTGGTGAGGATCCTTCATGATCCTGCAGGCTCTGGTTCTGGTCCTGGTGTACAAGTCCTGCAGGGTGGTGAGGATCCTTCATGATCCTGCAGGATCTGGTTCTGCACCTCCTGGTGTACAAGTCCTGCAGGGTGGGGAGTGTAGTTCCAATACTCTCTGCAGAGCCTTCCTGTCCTGAGTGGAGCTGTTGCCCAACCAGGCAGTGATGCTTCCAGTCAAGATGCTCTCTACAGCTCCAGAGTAGAAGGACTGAAGGATCCTCCAGGAGACTTTGAATTTCCTCAGTTGCCTGAGGTGGTAAAGGCGCTGCCTCACCTTCCTCACCAGAGTGTCCATGTATGAAGTCCATGTGAGATCTTTGGTGATGTGGACTCCCAGGTATTTATATCTGCTCACCCTCTCCACAGTCGTCCCATTAATCTCCAATGGTGAGTATGTCCTCTGTAGATTAGGGGCTGAGGACGCAACCCTGGGGGGGATCCTGTGTTCAGGGTGAGGGGGTTGGAGGTGTGTCTGCCCACCCTGACCACCTGGGGTTTGGCGGCGTCTGCTTCAGTGAACATGCTGCGTCAAGTGCCCACGAACACCAGCAAAGAGTCTTCAGAGACTCAAGAACAGGAAGTGATACTAACCAACCACAGTTCCTGGATTGCGTTCAAGGACAGGCGGTATTCTAGGAAGACAGAAACTTGCCGACGTTCTCAGTTCTGATGTTTTTACTCAGAAATACATCATTCACTGTCAGACTGATATCTGGTCTGAGATCAGGCTTTATTAGTCTTACACATTACTGATGGGAGAACTGATCAAAAGGCAGTAGTAGTAGCAGTACCAGTAGTACTAGTAGTAGCAATACTAGTAGTGATAGTAGCAGTAGTAGTATTAGTAGTAATGATATTAGTATTAGTAGTAATAGTAATACTAGTAGTGTCGGAGAAAAAGGTCCAAGTATCAGGCCAGTGTTGAAGACCGGACCTCCCCGCCAACACTTAACCTTCTTCATAATTCAGCAGTTACTAGAGTCTCAAACAGGTTCAAAGAAGTCACTGGAGATGATCAGAGTTCGATGCATAGAGTTTTATTCTTCATAGAGACAAAACCCGAGTCGGCTCCGGAACCAGACTGACTGATCTTATATATCCTAAAAACTGTGTGGAGAATACCGATTTTACGCCCAGTTTTATTAATTCCAGCTTTGTCAGCAAGAATGCTAGTTGTCTCATCAAGCTTCAGCAAAGATAATGATCATCTACCAGTATCCCCTAACCTGTATGGGCGGGTCTTAACATCAAGCCTCATCAAGATCATCAAGATTACCCACCAGGAGATAACCCACCTGGAGATAACCCACCTGGAGATAACATACCAGGAAATAACCCACCTGGAGATAACCCATTACATTACATTACATTACAGTCATGTAGCAGACGCTTTTATCCAAAGTGACTTACAATAAGTGCATTCAACAAAGGTAGGTAAGAAAACTACTAGTCACCAGAAATCATAAGTGCATTTCCTTCCTAAACAAGCAACTAAGAGCATAACTAGTGTTAATGTAAGAGTGCAATAAGTTAGCAACCTACTTATCTTAACAAATGAGACAAATAGAAAATCGAATAAAACAAGAGCTAAGACAAATAAGTGAACCCAATAAACAAGAGCTAAGACAAATAAGTGTATCCAAGTGTATCCAAGAGCCAGTAAACAAGAGCTCAGGCACATAAGTGATGACAAGTAGTCATGGCTAGGAGGACGGGTCAGGGTAGTGTCTCCTGAAGAGGTGGGTTTTCAGCCTGCGGCAAAAGCTGGGCAGCGACTCTGCTGTCCTGACATCAGTGGGGAGTTCATTCCACCACTGTGGGGTCAGGACAGAGAAGAGCCGTGACCTGGTAGATCGGCCGCAGGGCCCTCTGAGCGACGGGGCAACCAGTCGCCTCGAGGCAGCAGAACGAAGTGGTCGGGCGGGGGTGTAGGGCTTGACCATAGCCTGGAGGTAAGACGGAGCAGTTCCTTTCAATGCCCTGTAGGCTAGCACCAGGGTCTTGAACTGGATGCGAGCTGCTACAGGGAGCCAGTGTAGAGAACGGAGAAGGGTAGTTGTATGGGAGAACTTGGGGCGGTTGAACACAAGTCGAGCCGCAGCTTTCTGAACAAGCTCCAGAGGTCTGATGGCCGACGCCGGGGCACCAGCAAGGAGGGAGTTGCAGTAGTCCAGGCCGGAGATGACAAGAGCCTGGATGAGCACCTGCGCTGCCTTGTCAGTGAGGAAGGGGCGAATCCTCCTGATGTTGTAGAGGAGGAATCTGCAGGAGTGTGTCACTGATGCGATGTTTGCCGAGAACGACAGTTGGTCGTCCAGGGTCACACCTAGATTCCTCGCAGTCCGAGTTGACGTCACCACAACATCATCGATGGTGATGGCCAGGTCTCGGTGCGGACAGCCCTTCCCCGGGAGGAACACCAGCTCAGTCTTGTCCAGGTTGAGCTTCAGGTGGTGCATCGACATCCACTCCGAGATGTCTGCCAGACATGCAGCAATGCATGCCTCCACTCGTGTGTCCGAAGGGGGAAATGACAGGATCAGCTGGGTGTCATCTGCATAGCAATGGTAGGAAAAGTCATGGGAATGGATAGCAGAACTGAGAGATGTTGTGTAGAGGGAGAAAAGAAGAGGACTCAGAACCGAGCCTTGCGGAACCCCAGTAGTGAGCCTACGTGGTTCTGACACAGACCCTCTCAGCGTCACCTGGTAGGAGCGATCCCCACCTGGAGATAACCCACCTGGAGATAACCTACCAGGAAATAACCCACCTGGAGATAACCTACCTGGGCACCCCAGAGTCAACAGCGCCCCAGGTGGGAATCGAACCCAGGACCTTCTTGCTGTGCCACATAAAGGTGATCGGTTTACCGATAAACAAAGAAACATGATGCTTATAGGTGAGTGTTATCTCTGTCACACAACCTTCACTGACCTGGGGGGTGTTCCACGAAGCAAGCGTACCACCTTGGTCACCCCCCTGGAGTCTGTTTTCAGCCACGTAACTTTCTATCCTTATTTCATATTATTTGTATTACCACTCATATCCTTTTCTACTGATCAGGTGAAGCAGATGCTGTTATTGTCAATGGGAGGAAGTTCAAGTGAACGCCACTTGGCTGGCCACCAGATCAGATAACAGCAATATTATAAGTGGTGTTTAACCCTCCTGTCGTGTTCGGGTCAAACCTGACCGATTTACAACTCTAATCAATCATAAATATTGTGTTTTACATCTGATTGCCTCAAGGCCTTATGATATCCTCCACACTAGGCATTTGAACATATAAAAAAAATCTGCTAAAAAATGACTGTAATGTAATGTTGCTGATCACCACTTTCATTGAATTTTGAGTGGTTTAATCAACTTTGTAACACCCATGGTGTTCCCGGTCAAAAGTGACCGCCATAGGAAATTAATGGGAAACACTAGATTATGTCCATTCATCACATGGAAATCAGCCCCATACACACCCACAACCACAACCCCCCTCTCCCATTCACACACACACACACACACACACACACACACACACACACACGCACACGCACACCTCTCACACACACACACACACACACACACACACACACACACACACACACAACCCCCCCTCCCATTCACACACACACACACACACACACACCTCACACACACACACACACACACGCACACACGCACACGCACACACACACACACACACACACACACACACACACACACACACACACCTCACCCCCCTTCTTGAGTTTCCCTGGCAACCCGGAAACTTTCCCCATTAGAATCTTGATCTGACAGGAACCTTTCCCCAATAGACTCTTTCCCCCATGGGAACCTTTCAGACAAAATACTATAACATTGTTTCAATAATATACAGAAACTTTCCCGCAGCTCAGGTATATAAAGCCTCCGTAGGGCCTTGCTCACCATGAGCAAGCACAATGACCAAAGCACTACCCTCTGCCGGACTGGTCAGAGGCATAGAAGGGCCAGAACCACAGACAGAAGAGACAAAAGGAAGAGATGCACACTGTGTGCACCAAGAGATGTTAAAACGAGCATTGTATGTCTAAAATGCAGTGCACATATTTGCAAGGCACATGCACCACCTGAAGCTCAACCTGGACAAGACTGAGCTGGTGTTCCTCCCAGGGAAGGGCTGTCCTCACCGAGACCTGGCCATCACCATTGATGATGTTGTGGTGACGTCAACTCGGACTGCGAGGAATCTGGGTGTGACCCTGGACGACCAACTGTCGTTCTCAGCAAACATCGCATCAGTGACACGCTCCTGCAGATTCCTCCTCTACAACATCAGGAGGATTCTCCTCTTCCTCACTGACAAGGCAGCGCAGGTGCTCATCCAGGCTCTTGTCATCTCCCACCTGGACGACTGCAACTCCCTCCTCGCTGCCGTCGACCATCAGACCTCTGGAGCTTGTTCAGAAAGCTGCAGCTCGTCTGGTGTTCAACCTGCCCGAGTTCTCCCACACAACTACCCTGCTCTCCACTGGCTCCCTGCAACAGCTGGTCCAGGTCAAGACCCTGGTAGCCTACAGGGCAGTGAAAGGAACAGCTCCTTCTTACCTCCAGGCGATGGTCAAGCCTTACACCCCCCCGACCACTTCTCTCTGCTGCCTCGAGGCGACTCAGAGGCCCTGCAGCTCTTCTCTGTCCTGGCCTGTCCTGGAGATGCACTTACGAGTTCTGCTGACTCGTAGTTCTCTTGCCTTCCTACGTTGAACGCACTTATTGTACGTGGCTTTGGAAAGAAGCGTCTGCTAAATGACTGGAATGTAAAAAGTGGAATGACTGTGTCCATTTTATTCTTCTTTGCTTATCGACTTTGTTTCAATATTTTCTCTTTTTATTGCCTGCAAAGCATTTTTAAATGTATTTAATTATTGTATTAATGTAGTAGTAGAAGTAGTAGTAGTAGTAGTAGTAGTAGTAGTAGTAGTAGTAGTAGTTCTTGTCCTTTCAGACACATCATCTACATCCTAGAACAGTGGTTCTGTCCTAACTCTCTCTCTCTCTTCACCTTTTGATGAGCAATAAATAAAAGACGTTGGTGCAGACGGAGCTGGGGGGCGGGTTGAGTCTGGGAA
>JAXDDW010000429.1:0-10000 GCA_034670385.1 Hoplostethus mediterraneus | reverse complement strand
AAAATAAAAATAATAAATAATATAAAAATAATAAATAAATAAAAAAACAAAACATAAAAAATAAAATATAAATGATAAATTAAAATCAAAAAAAAAAACAAAAAAAAATCTAAAAAAAAAAATAAAAAAAAAAAAAATAAAAAATAAAAAAAAAACATCAAAAAAAAAAAAGAAAATAATAAAAAAAAAAAATTAAAAATAAATTAAAATTATTTATTTACAAAAAAAAAAAAAAATTATATATTAATCAATTAAAAAATAAAAAAAAAATTCAAAAATAAAAAAAAAATAAAAAAAAAAAAATAAAAAGAAATTAAATAAAATAAAAAAATAAAAATAAAAATAAAATAATAGAATAAAATATAAAATTTAAATATAATTATAAATAATATAATAAAACTCTAAAAAAATAAATATAAAAATTAACAAAAATAAACTAATTAAAATAATTATAAAAACAAAAAAATTATTAATATTTATAATAAAAAAAAAAATTAAATTAATAATATACTAAATAAAAAATAAAAAATTAAAAAGAAATAATTTAAAAATTATAAAATAAATATAAAACTATTAAAAAATAAAAAATAAGAAATTTAAAAATATAAACTTAAAATATAATTAAATAAAAATATAATTAAAACATATATAAAATAAATAATATAAAAAAAAAAAAAAAAAATAATAAAAAAAAAAAATAAACACTAAAAAAAAAAAAAAAAATAAATATAATAAAAATAAAAAAAAACTAAAAAAAAAAACTACAAAAAATAACTAATAAAAAAAAAATAAATAAAATAAAATATTCAAAAAAAAAATAAATAAAAAATAAAAATTAGAAACTTAATAAAAAAAATAAACTATAAAAAACTAAAAACAATAAAAAAAAAAAAAAAAAAAAAAACAAAATAAAAACATCAAAAGAAAATAAAAATAAAAATTATAAAAAAAAATATAAAATAAAAAAAAAAAAATAAAAAAAAAAGAATAAAAAAAAAATAAAAATAAAATTAAAAAATTAAAATAAAAAAAAATTAAAAACAAAAAAGAAAAAAAACACTAAAAAAAACAAAAAAAAACAAAAATCAAAAAAAAATAAAAAAAAAATAAAAAAAAAAATACAAAAAAAAATAAAAAAAAATAAAAAAAAACAAAAAAATAAAAAAAAAAAAAAACAAAAAAAAAAAAAAATAAAAAAAAATAAAAAAAAAACAAAAAATAATTAAAAAAAATAAAACTAATAAAAATAAACAAAAAAAAAAAAAACCAAACAAACAAAAAAAAATAAAAATAAAAAAAAAAAAAAAAAAACAAAAAAAAAAAAAAAAAAAAAAAAAACAAAAAACAAAAACCACCAAACACCCCCAACAACACCAAACCAACCCCAAACCAAAACCCAACCCCAACACAAAACACCCCCCCCACAACCAAACCCAACACAACCCAAAAAACACACCCCCCCCCCCCACAAACCACAACCAACAACCCAAAACCCACAAAAAACAACCACCACACACACACACAAAACAAAAAAACACAACCCACACCACAACAACACACACCACCCCAAAAACAAACACAAAAACCACCACACAAAAAAAACAAACACAACACCAAAAAAAAAACACAAAAAACACCCACCCCACACAACCCCACCCACCCACCAAAACCCACACCCACACCCCAAACCACACCCAAACACCACCAAAAAACCAACCCCCACCACACAAAACCCCAACCAAACCAAACCACCCAACACAAAACCCACCCACCACACCAACACAGAACAACAACCCCACCCAAACAAACCCCCAAAAACCCCAAAACCCCACCCCAAAAAAACAACACACAAACCAAACCCAACCACAAACAACACCACCACCCCCCCCAACACCCCAACCCAACAACACACCACACACAACAACAACACACCCACCACCACCCCCCATCACACCCCACATCCCAACCCAAACAACCACTACCCAAACCCAAACCACAACAACACCACACACACAACAAAACACACCACCACACAACACCCCCCCAACCACACACACACACAACACCCCCCCACCCACCACAAACCCACACAAAAACCACACCACAAACCACACAAAACCCAACCCCAAAACACCCCCAAAAAACCCAACACCAACCCACCCCAAAAAAAACCCCCACCCAAAACACACACACGCACCAAAAAACCACAACCAAAAACCCCAAAAACACAAAAACACACACAACCCCAACCCAACCAACCAACCCCCAAAACAAACCCCACCAACACACCCCAAAAAACACCACAAACAACAAACCACCCCAAACCACAACCCACCCAACACCCAACCCCAACCCAACCAAACCACACAAAAAAAACCACAAACCCCAACACACACCCACAACACAACACCAAAACACAACAAACCAAACCCCCAAAAACCACCCCAAAACACCAACACTCAACACAAAAACACCAAAACACACAAAACAAACAAACAAACAAACACCCCCACAAAAAACAAAACAACACCAAACACAACCACACAACCCCCAAAAAAAATCAACACCACAACCTACCCAAACCACAAACACACACACCAACACCCACCCCACACACAACCAAACACCAAACAACCCCAAACAAAACAACACCCAAACAACACACCACCCCCCAACACACACCAAACACACCACCCAAACAAAACCCCACCCCAATCCCCCCCACAAACACAACACAACAAACCACAAACCAAACACACCCAACAACACCCAACACCACAACACACAAAACAAAAAACCAAAACCAAACCACACCCAACACCCACTCCAAAAAAACAACAACAAAAACCAACACAAACCCAACAACACCCAAACACCCCAACACCAAAAAACCACCCACACACACACAAAAAAAAACACCACCAAAACAACCACACCACACCCCCACCCAACAAACAACCCAAACCCACCAAACACAACCCCCCACCAACAAAACCAACCAACCCCCACACACCCCAACAAAACACAACCAACCAAAAAACCACAACAAACCAAACCCACACACCAACAAACAAAAAACCCCAACACAACAACAAAAACTAAACCAACACCCAACACCCAAAACCCCCACAACCACCCACACCACAACACAACAAAAAACCCAACCACTCACCAACAAAAACAAAAACCCACACAAACCACAAAAACAAACCACACACCAAAAAAAAAAAAAACCACAAACCCACCAAAACCAACCCCAAAAACAAAACCCCCCCACTCACAACAAAAACCCCCCAAAAACAACACCCCAACACCAACCAACACCCACAAAAAACCCCACCCCAAACACACCAAAAAAACCAACCAACAACCCCACCACACAAACACCCAAAAAACCCACCCCACCACCACAAAACAAAACCAAACCAACCACCAACACAAACAACAACACAACCCAACCAAAAAAAACCAACCCAACCCACCAAACGCAACAAACAAAAACAAAAAAAAACACCAACAACCACCCAAACAACAAAAACAACAAAACCCAACACCACCCCCCACAACACCCAAAAACCAACCCAAACCCCCCAACCAACCCAAACAAACCAAAACAAACAACAAAAATCAAAAACCACACCACTAAAAACCAACCAACCAACCAACACACCACCCCACCACCAACAAACACACAACCACCCCAACCCAACCACACACCAACCCCCACCCCCCAAACCAAAAAAAACCAAACACACACACCAACCCCCCAAACCCCACACTCAACACCACAAAAAAAACAACACAAAACACCAAAAACCCCACAACCCACACACCACAAACCCAAACACCCCCCCCCAACAACAACAACACACAAACAAAAACAAAACCCAACCAACCCCACCACCACACAACCAAAAAAACAAACCAAAACCCAAAACCACCAAACAAACCACCACAAAAAAACAACCCAAAAACCACCAACCTAAACCACCTACACCAAAACCACACCCCCACACCCACCCCCACCCACCAAAAACCACCAACAAAAACACACACACAACAACCCCAAAACCCCCACCAACAACCACCACAAAAACAAAACAACAACCAACCCCAAACCACCACCACACACAAAAACCCCCAAAAAAAAAAAAAACCCACACCAAACCACACCAAAACCCACAACAAACCACACACACACCAAACCAACAAAAAAAACCCCACACACAACCCCACACAACAAAAACAAACACAAAACAAAACACACACACCCCAACAACAACAACACACACAACCACCCCCCCCACCCCCAAACCAACACAACACCAACCCCACACACACAAAAAACACAAAACCCACCACAAAAACAACCCAATCCCCCACCAACACACCACACCCCAACAACCACACCAAACCCCCACAACCAAACATACCTCCACCACCAAACACACAACACCACAAAAAAACCAAAACCCCCCCCCCCCCACAACAAAAAAAACAAAAACAACAACACTCCCCTACTCACCCCCACCAAACAAACAAACAACAAACCCACAAACCCACACCCACATCCCCCCACAAAACAACAAAAAACACAAAACACACAACAAAACACAACAAAAAAACCACAAACAAACAACAACCCAACACACAACCCCAACAACAAACACCAACCACAAAACCCACCAACCCACCACAAAACCACCCAACACACAAAAAAAACCACCACACCAACCAACAACAAAAAACCCACCAACAACACACCACCCAACACAACAAACACACAAACACCAAACCCAAACCCACAACCACCCCAACAACCACACACAACCAACCACAACACCCACAAAACACACACCCAAACTCCACCAAACACACCCCCACCCAACCCCCAACAAACAACACAAACACAAAAACCAAACAAACCCAAAAACCACAAAAAACAAACAAACCCACCCACCCACCACAAACACAACACACACAAAACAAAAACCAATACCCCCCACCCCCAAAACACCAACACACCCACCAAACCACACAACCCACAAAACACACAAAGCAACCAAACCCACCACAACAACCACCACCACAACCACACCAAACACCACCCCCAAACACACCACCACACCTAAACACAAAACCCACAAAAAAAAAAAACACACACCCAAACCCACCCCCCCCCAACACCCATGACCACCCCACCACCCACCCCAAACAACCCCAACCCCCCCCACACACCCAACCCCCAACCAACCCCAAACCACCACCAAAAAACCCACCCCAAACGCCACCACCCACCAACACCCAACACAACCCCCCCCCCCACACCAACAAAACCCACCACCCCCCCCACCAACCCCCCCACAACACACAAACAACAAAAAACAACCAAACCCACCACACCAACCCAACACCACCCCACACGCCAAAACCCACCCCCCCAAAAAAAACAAACCCCACCACCAAACCAACCAAAAAAAAACACACCCCCCCCCCACACAACACCAACAACAACCAACACCCCCCCCCCCCCACACAACCACACAAACACCCCACCACCCACCAACCCCCCACAAAAAACAAACCACCCCCACTCACCCCACCCCCCACCCACCCCAACCACCCAAAACAACACCACACCCCCACCACAAACCCCCCCCAACCACCACCACCCCACCCCCCCACCCCACAACCAAACAAACCACCCACCCACCCCCCCACACCCCACCACACCCACACACCCCACCCCACAAAACCCCAAACCCCAACACAACCAAACCCACCCCAAACTCCACCAACCCACCAAAACACACAACCCACCCACCCCCCCCCCCCACCCACTCCACCCCCCACAACCACCCCACCACCACCCCCAACCCCCACACCCCCCCCCCACCACCACACCCCCCCCACCCCCACACCCCCCCCACCCCCCCCCCCCCCCCAACCCACCAACCACACCACCAACACCCAACACACCACCCACACACGCCCCACCCCCACACCAACCACAAAAAAAAACCCACCCCCCCCCCCCCCACCCCACCCCCCCCCCCCCAAAACACACCCCCCACCCACACAACACCACCAACCCCCACCACCCCCCCACCAACCACACCCAACCCCCCAACAACACTCCCCCAAAAAAAACCCCCACAAACCACCCCACACACCCCAAAAACCACACCAACCCCCCCCCCCCCCCCAACCACTCCCCCCCCCCCCCCCCCCCCCACCCCCACCCACCCCAAAAACACCCCCCAAACACTCCCAAACCACCCCCCCCCAACCCACCACCACCCCCCACCCCACAACACACACCCCACAACCACCCCACCCACACCACCAACCACCACCCCCCAAAAAAACCCAACCCAAACACCACCCCCCACACCCACCCCCCACCCCCCCAACCCCCCCACCACAACACCCAACACCACCTTACAAACAAAAAAAAAAACCAACCAAACCAACCCAAACCCCCCCAACACCACAAAAAAACCACACCAAAAACACCCCCCAAAACACAACAACCCCACACCCCACACCCACAAGTTCTACAACCACACACAACCCACCAAACAAAACCAAACAAACAAAACACACACCCCCACCCAACCCCACAAAACACCACACAACACACCACCAACACAACCCCCCACCAACCACCACCAAAAAAAACAACCACAAAACCCACCCCCAAAAACCCCCCCCAACAAACCACCAACCAACAACAACCCAAAAAACACACCCAACACCCCCCACCCCCCCACCACACCCCCCAACCCCCCCCCCCCCACACACCCACCCCCCCACCAAAACAACCCCACAACACCCCACAAACCAACCCAAAACCCCAACACATACACAACCAACCACCCCCCCACCCCCACCCCACCCCTAAAACACCAAACCACCACCACCACCACCAAAAACCCCCCACACACCCCACCAACCACACACCAACCAACCCACCCCAACCCCCCCCACCCCCCCACCCCCACAACCCCCACAACACACACAACAAAACAAACCCCCCAACCCCCCCCCCAAACAACCAACAACCCCCCACACACTCCCCACCCCCCCCAACCCACCCCCCCCCACCACCCCACACCCCCCCCAACAACCAACCCCACCCACACCCCCACACCCACAAAAACCAAACACAACCCCCAAAAAAAGCACAACAAACCACAACACCACAAAAACCCCACCCACACCACCAACACCCCCCCACACCCCACACCCCACCCACACCCCCCCACCAAAACCCACCCCACAACACACACACCCAACCAACAACCCACAACCCCACCCAACCCCCACACACCACCAACACACACCCCACCGCCCCCCCCCCACCCACCACCCAAACACAAAAAACACACACCACCCCACCAACAACACCACCACAACAACAAACAAAACACACCAAAACCAACACACCAACACCACAAACCCACCCAACCCACAACACCCCAACAACACAACAACACCAACCACCCCCACACCACCCAACACCACCCAACCCCCCCCCCACCCACCCCCCCCCCCCAAACCCCCAAACCCCAAACCCAAACCCAACAAACAAAAAACCCAACCCATACACCAAAAAAAAACCCACCACAACCAACACACCCAACCACCAACCACACAAACCACCCCACAACACCCCAACAACCCCAACCCACACACCCCCACAACCCACCCCACACAACACCAACAACCCAACACCCCCCCCCCAACACCCCCAACACACCACCACCAACACCCCCACCACCCACCAAACCCAAAAACAACCACCCAAACACACAACCCCCACCACCCCCCACCAACCCACAAACCAACACAAACACCAAACATAAACACAATCCCCCCCACACAACCAACCCCCACAAACCACACAAACACAACACCCCCCCCACAAAACACAACCACCAAACCCAACCAACACCCCAAAACCCCAACAACCCCACCAACCCCCCAAACACCCAACAAACCAACCAACACAAACCAAAACCACCCACCCAACCACCCCACCACCACCCCCCCAAAACACCACAACACCCACCAACCCCCAAAAACAAAACCCCCCCCCCACCACCACCCCACACACACCACACCCACCAAACCAACCCAACCACCCACACCACAAAACAACAACCTACACCCCACCACACCCACCCCACCAAAAACATACACCTACCCAACCACCCCACACCCAACACCCCAACAACAAACACCCACAACAACCCTACCACACCCAAAAACACCCCCCACCCAATCAACCACCCCAACCACCCAACCACACCCCCCACCACCCCAAACCCCACACACCACCAACCCCCACACCCACCACACAACCCCCCAACACATAACCAACCCCACCACACCCAACACCCACCCCATCACACCCCCCCCACCCCCCCCCCACCCCAAAACCCCCCCACCCCCACACAACCCCCCCCCAAACCACACCACACAACACAACAAAAAACCACACCCACAACCAACAACAAACCCCAACCAAACCACACCACCACCCAAACACCCACCCCCACCCCCAAACAACCCACCCACCCACCACACCACCCCCCCCAAACAACCAAAACCCCACACCCAAACAACCAACCCACCAACCACACAACCACCCCCCAACAACACCAAAAAACAAAACAAAACCCCACAAAAACCCCAACCCACCAACAACACAAACCCCAAACCACCCAACCCAAAACCCCCACACCACCAAACCCACCCCCACCCAAAACCACAACCCCACCACCCCCATACCACCCCCACACCACCACACCCCCTCCAAACCCCACCCACACCCAACCCCCCACCCCCACCCCCCCCAACCACACCACCCCAAACACCCCCACACCCCACCCCCAACAAACAAACCCACCCCCCACACCCCACAACCCCACCAACACACCCAACACCCAACCACAACAACCAACCCACAAACCCCACACCACCCCCCCACCCCCCACAACCCACACCACCCCACCCACACCAAAACCACCCACCAAACAACCCAAAACCCACCCCCCCACAACCACACCCCCACACCACCCACCAAACCCCCCACCCACACCACAAACCACACCCCCCCCCAACCACCCACACAAACCCAACCCACAAACCCCAACCACCAACCACACAACCACCCCACCAACCCCCCCCCCACCCCCACACCCAAACCCACCACACCCAAACACCCACCCCCCCCCCCCCCCCCCCCACCACACCCAACCCCAAACCAACCCACAACCCCACCCCAAACCCACAACCCCCAACCCCCAACAACCACCCCAAAACACCCCCCCCACCCACCCCCCCAAAAACACCCCCCCCCCCCCACCCCCCAAAACCCCCAACCCCCCCCCCAAACCCCCCCCCCAACCAACCCACCCCCCCCCCCCAAACCCCAACCAAACCCCCCCCCCCACCCCCCCCCCCCACAAACCCAAAACAAAACAACAAAACCCCCAACCCCACACCCCCAAACCCCCCCAACCCCCCAAAACCAAAAACCCCCCCCCACCCCCAACCCAAACCCCCCACACACCCACCCCACAAACCAACCAAAACCCCCCCCCCCCCCCCCCCCCAAACCCCCCCCCACCCCCCACCCAAACACACCCCCCCACCCAACACCAACCCAACCCACCACCACCAAAAAACCCCCCACAAAAAACCCCCAAAAACCCCCCAAAACCCCCACCACCCCCCCCACCCCCCCCCCCCAAAAACCCCCCCCAAACCCCCAACCCCCCCAAAAACCCCCCCCCCCCCAACCCCCACCCCCCCCCCCCCCCCACCCCCCAAAACCCCCCCCCCCCCAAACCCCAAACCCCCACCAAAACCCACCCACAAACCCCAACCCCCCCCCCCAAACCCCCAAACAAACCCCCCCCAACCACCCCCCCCCCACCCCCCCACCCCCCCCCAAACACCACCAAACCCCACCCCACAACCCCCCAAACCC
>JAXDDW010000428.1:0-5000 GCA_034670385.1 Hoplostethus mediterraneus | reverse complement strand
CCCCTCCCGTTTTCCGCCCGGGCCTTTTTTTGGGGGCCCCCCCCCCTTTTTGTAAGGGGGGAACCCCCCCCGGGCGGGGGCCTTGGGAAAAGGGGGGGCCCCCTTTTACCCCTTTTTAAAAAGGGGCCCCCCGGGGGCCCCCAGGTCCTTGCCAAACCCCTATCCCTTATTGTCCTTTTCCCCCCCAAAACCTTTTTTCCCCCCGTTCCCCCTTTTTGGCCCCCAAGCGGCCCCCCGGGCCGGGTTTCAGGGAAACGGCCCCCGGGGGGGCCCCCCCCCACCCGCCTTAAAAGGGGGGCCCCCTCACCCATTCCCCGGGTGCCCCGGGGGAAAATCAAGGGCCCCCCAGCCAAAAACCCCGGGCAGACCCCCTCTTTCTGGCGGGTTTTTCCGGGGCCCCCGGTTTGAAAAAAGTAACCGCCAGGGCTCCCTTTTTTAAAACCCCCCCAAAAAACCCCCGGGGCTTTCCTTTTGGGGTAAACCCCCGGGCAAAGTTTTTTTTTCCCAAACCCCCCCGGGGCCTTTCCCCCCCCCTTTCCGGGGCCCCCCTGGGGAAATTGCCGGAAAAAACCCCGGGGCCCCCCCCCCGGGTTGGGATCCAAGGGAAGAAATCCCCGATTTTTTTTAGGGGAAACCCCCAAGGGCCCTTTTTTTTAACCCCCGGGAAACAAAAAACCCCCCCGGGGTTTTAAAGTTTTTCCCCCGGGGCCCTCCCCCCCTTTTTCCCGGGAACCCCGGGCGGGGCCCCAAAGGCCTTTCTCCGTTTAAATTTCCCCCAAACCCCAAAAACCCTTCTGCCCGAGGTTTTTGGGGCCCCGGGGGGGGAAAAAGGTTCCCACCAGGGGGAAAAAATTCAGACCCCAACCCGGGGGGGGCCCGGGGCCCCACCCCCCAAAAACCCCAAAAAATTTCCCTTTCCCCCCCAAAAAATTTTTTAAAAAAGGGGGAAAAACCCTTTTTAACCCGGGGGGCCCCGCCCGGGGGGCCCCTTGGGCATGGGGAAGGGGGGGGAAAAAACCCCCCCCCAAACCCCAAACCCCAGGGGGGGGCCCCTCGGGGGGTTTTGGGGCCCTTTCCCTTCCCATTGGGCTTTGGGGGTTTTTTCCCCAAAACCCCCCGGCCCGGCGGGGGGGCCCCTATACTAAAAGGGGGGGGTTTTCACCCCCACAACCTTTCGGGACATTTTTTGGGGCTAAACGCTGCGTGGGGGGGCTTGGCCCACCGACCATGGGGACCAGTTTTTTTCCCCCATGGTTTAAAACCCTCAAGGGTTTCTGTACATTTACGCACAACCGGGGCCAACCGACGACTTGGCGGGGGGGCCACACCTGAGGACTGACCCAATGGCCTGGGTTGCTGCCAGTTCCCATTGTACAAGCAAAGAAAAGGCACTTTTTGTCCTAAATTTTGCCGCCCCAGGCTGTCCCAATTGCGTTACCACAGAGGACACAAGCAAAAGCAACAAAGGGGATCCTGACCCCAACCGATACCGTCTTTTAAGTCCGCCTTTGCTCTGCCCCCACCGGCTTCAACGTTCAAAGGAATCTTCCCAGGATCGGTACCTGAGAAGAAGACGCTCCTCTTCGTCGGAGGCTCAGTGAAGAGTCTCCTTCTGAGGAGGCCGAGACGTCTAGCTCCAGAGGTCGGAGGGGCCACTGGGGAGGCCACGTACCGCGGAGACCGCGGAAGTGAATCACCCGTCATGAACCTCCTCCTAACCAACTGGAGCAACCGCAGCTTAACCGGGGAGACCCTGCTCACTCGCAGCCTGCTAGTCCCAGCCAGGGCTCGGCTACCGGTCGGGTGACAAATTGGAGACAGTGAAGGTGAGGTGGCTGGCGCCACACTCACCCTCGGTCGGGGAGATCCCCAGAGCGGAAGAGGAGTCCTGCGATGCATCTCTGCGAAATGGTGGTGGCGAGTCTTGCACTCTGGCCCACACACCGATTCAGGGACAGTGTTTGTCGGGCTGAAACGCTGCGCTGCTCGGGGGTTGCCTGGTGGCGGGTCTTTCACCCTGATCCACTCAGCCGCTGACGCAGTTATCGTACACAAACACCCACCTGAGACCTATCAAGACAGTTTCGAAGGGCTTCACAGTCTAGCTGCGAAATGGTGGTGGCGAGTCTTACACTCTGGCCCACACACCGATTCAGGGACAGTGTTTGTCGGGCTGAAACGCTGCGCTGCTCGGGGGTTGCCTGATGGCGGGTCTCTCACCCTGATCCACTCAGCCGCTGACGCAGTTATCTTTCACAAACACCCACCTGAGACCTTTTTATTACAGTCTCGAAGGGCTTCACAGTAGCACCGAAAACACCACCACGCTCCGGTTCCTCCACAGCCAGTTAGCCCGGGCCCCGACCCGAGAGAACCCCCGACTACGACAGACAAGCATGTGACACGGACAACCGGGGAGTCAAGACCCCCCAGCCGAAGCGCCCACACCCGCTTCCGCACGGAGGCCCCAAGAGAAGGAGCCCAAAGCAGACCTGACTGCGACCACACTACGGGTACAACACCAACGGTAAGCCCCGATTAACCAGCGCATACACGACGCAACAGTCCAGAGGGCCCTTAGGTCCCCCAAACAGCCACGCCCGCATACGCTGATCGCACAGGAGCCCCTGGCGAAGCACCGCAGTAAGGCCGCGTTATCTCAATTCCTGACTCACGCTCGGCCCCAACTCGAAGAGACCAACCTCCCCCGACCAATGCCCGCAAAGCCCGACAGGCCCGGGAGACCCTTAGGACCCCCAAACCTCCATGCCCAACAAGCAAGCCGAAGAAGTGTCCCCCCGCGAAGTGACCCGCAGCGGGAGCCAGTGCACCTCTGGACATTCATCAGAATATAACCCCGCCCGGGCCCAACCCAAAGGGAACGGCCCCATCCAACCGAAACCCAAGCGAACAGGCACGTTCGTGGGACCCTAGAGCCCCACAAACAGCCCAAACACCCGAGCGAGTCAGATAGGCGCCCCTAAGTGAAGCAGCCCGCAGCAGAATCACACTTCCTTAGCCAGTTTAAGCGTTCGATCATGTCACCTCTCCCTGACCGTACAGGGTTTGGTGACCCCCGTGAGGGCCCAACTCAAGAAGGCAACCCGCCCGAACCGCATGACAAGCACAGACAGGCAACAGGAAGCCGTTAGGCACCCTGAGCTGCCGCACCCCCACACGGGCCGCACGAGCGCCACCAAGCGAAGCGACCCTCAACGAGGTTTTACAACCGCCCGAGGCCCAACCCGAAGAGACCGACCCTGCACGGAGCAACGCGACCAGCACTAACAGGCAACAGAAGGCCGTGAGGCCCTCCGACCCGCAGCACCAGCCACGCAGACCGCCCAGGCGTCCCCCCGCGAAGAGCCCCGAACGGAGGACAGAGGCTGAGTCCGAGGCCAACATTCAGTTTCGTCGCCTCTCCCTGAACGAACAGGGTTTGGCGACCCCCTCGAGGGCCCAACTCAAGAAGGCAAACCCGCCCGAACCGCATGATAAGCACAGACAGGCAACAGGAAGCCGTAAAGCACCCTGAGCTGCCGCACCCCCACACGGGCCGCACGAGCGCCCTCAAGCGAAGCGACCCTCAACGAGGTTTTACAACCGCACGAGGCCCAACCCGAAGAGACCGACCCTGCACGGAACAACGCGACCAGCACTAACAGGCAACAGAAGGCCGTAAGACCCTCCGACCCGCAGCACCAGCCACGCAGACCGCCCAGGCGTCCCCCCGTGAAGAGCCCCGAACGGAGGACAGAGGCTGAGTCCGAGGCTGTCATGGTGGAACCGGAGACAATAAACAAGGGCGTTAGCATATAGAACTTTACCATCATGCGGAAATTTGCGGAAATAATAATCATACTTAACTTTGTCGGGTCCGAGGGGGTCCGGGCGTGGGTTTGGGGGAACGCGCTGCGGCCAGACAGCTCGTACCGTCCGCTTATCGACCACAAGTGCGGAGGAACCGTCCACCAGGCGCCGGCACGAGGCCGGGGTCGGCAGGGGCCCTCCATGGTGGTCATAGCCTTAGGGTCAGGGTGTCCGGGGTGCAGTCATGTAGCTAGTGTTCGTGTTGCCGTCAGTGTTCTAACCGATTTTAGGAGTGTGCCAGCTTAGCCCTGGCACGTTGCGCCTCCCGATCTCAGACGGGCCCGCAATTGGACGCGCCAACGGCCAGGCCCAGACGTATCGCCAACCCGGCCGCGGCCAACCAAGCGGACTCCGCGTTCCACCGGCTGTCCTTTCGGACTACCAGCAAAGGGAACTTAAGACACTTACCGTGTTAAGTGTTTAAGGCACGCCATCGTTCTGGGTAAACCTCCCAGAATCATATTCCTCTGCCCAGTAGGACAGAACCCGCAAAGTGGAGGAACCGACCACCCAACCCTGACACAATGTCAGGCTGGCAGGGGCCCTCCGTGGCGGGCTCCGCATCCCACTGAGCCTGTCGAACCGGAGCCAACATGCACGCTTCAAGCGTGCCCAGATGGGACACTCATCTCGCATAGACTCCTGCCCGCGCAGGTGGCCTCCTTCCAATTAGATTATCAGGAACGCAACTATTTCGCTAGACTGCAGGCAAGGGGTGGATCTGGTCAGACTTAGGGCCCCGGCACAGTGTCCTGCCCAAAATTTCCCGTGCCTGTTCCACGGCCTTTAAGCAAACATCCTTAGGGGGAGGGCGACGGGGCGACTGCTCCCCCAGCCCCGGCTCGAGCCAGCCCGCTTCGCACCCCAGCCCGACGACCCAGCCCTTAGAGCCAATCCTTATCCCAAGTTACGGATCTGGGCTTGCCGACTTCCCTTACCTGCCTTGATCTAACATGCAGAGCTGTCACCTTGGAGACCTGCTGCGATATGGGTACGGCTGGCGCGAGATTTCACTTCTCCCGTTTTTAGGCAGGGAGACCGACGCCGCGGAACCGCGACGCTTTCAGGGCCGGGCCCTCTCGGGGCGAAACCCCTTCCAGGGGCCTGCCCTTCAAAAGAAAAGAGAACTC
>JAXDDW010000427.1:0-18626 GCA_034670385.1 Hoplostethus mediterraneus | reverse complement strand
CCAAAGGGTTGGGCCCGGCCCAGCAGAAATGAAGGCAGGAAGAAAAGAAGCCGGTCCTGCCACTTGCCTTCTTCCCATATGCATCCTGGTACCATCTCTTCCCAATAAACGACACACACGCACAAGGCCGTCCACATGATGAAAAAGAAAATGTGATTCATCAGACCCGGCCACCTTCTTCCATTGCTCCATAGTCCAGTTCTGACGCTCACCACTTTCGGCGGTGGACAGGGGTCAGAGTGTGTGTTCTGACACCTTTCTATCATAGCCAGCATTCACTTTTTCAGCAATTTGTGCTACAGTAGCTCTTCTGTGGGATCGGACCAGACGGGCTAGCCTTCGCTCTGACCCAGCTTTCCTGCTTCCAACACATCAACTTCAAGTATTCAAGTACCAAGTACCAAGTATTTTTATGTGTCTGCGCTATTTTTCTTAAAGGAAAAATCCACCCTAAAACACCAACACACATCGCCTCCTAGGACGGCTGAGCAGGCGTTGCGTTCTCCTATCTGGGCAGTGTTGGCATCTGCGTGGTCCCCTAGTCCTATGATGATGTCAACTGAGTTGCCGTTGCTGTGATGCCCCATCAGATGTGGATGTCCCACCAAAATGAACTTTCATATATTGTGTATACTCTGCTTGCCCAAACTCGGCATCTATTGCAGCCCAACCGTCCTGGTAGGGGGATCCCTCTCTGAGTAGCCCCTCCCAAGGTTTCTCCCAATTTTCCAATAAGGTTTTTGTGGGAGTTTTTCCTTGTCCTCTGTGAGGGTCTAAGGCTGGGGGATGTCGTGTACTAATCATTTATTATTTTCACATGTTGGGCACTGAGAAGCCCTTAGAGACTGTAACGGTGATTAAGGGCTATACAAATAAATGTGGAGATTTGATTTGAACTTCAAGAACTGACTTTTCACTTGCTTCCCAATATATCCATGCCTCAGTGTTACGCTGAGGTAAAATCTGGACCCAAAATGCAGACCACGACAGGAGGTATGAAAAAGGCAATTTATTAACGAGGCAGCAGGTGATGGGGAGGTGAGGGGTGTAGTGGCTAGGCTGGGGGAACCGGGGTAGTTTATGAGGCCAGAGCGGGGGAAGCAGATGGAGAGGGAGCCGGCAGGTGAGGCAGGGACAGGGGAGACCGGAGGGGAGGACGAGGAGCCGGGGAAGCAGACTGGGGCTGGAGCAGGCAGGTGAGGAGACACGAGGAAGGAGGCACACAGGGAAACACTGGAGACAAGAACACACAGTTTAACAAATACATTCACAGGATATTATAGCTCTTTTATCTATAGGCCGAGAAGGTGTCTACCACGGTAGCTGAAGAACAATCTGGCGAAGAGTGGATGCAGAGCCGGGGTTTAAATACAGCAGGGTTGACGAGTTGATATGAGACAGGTGTGGAGGAGAGGTAGGGCCAGGAGAGGAAGCCACGCCCAAGACATACACACACACAACCACACGGAGACAGACACAGATACAAACAGGGGAGGTAAAAACAAGGGGAAACTCCAGGGGCCGGGCTGGGACCATGACAGTGAGACTGACTGTTGGATTGAGGCTTGGCCCTGGGTGGGGACTGTCAATCAGGAAGGATGTTTCCCTCCTTTAAGCTTTATTAGAATATATCAGAAATATAGAAAATCAATAGATTTGATTTTTTCAGTTCATTTCAGCTTTTCCGTCCTGATCATCAGGTTCACTGCTTTAGTTTGATAACTTGCACAGGGAGTGAGTCAGGGGTTGTAACCTTAGCATGTCAGCTACAAACTGTTTTTTAGCTTAGCTTGTTGTTATTGTTATTATTATTATTATTATTATGATTATTATTATTGTTGTTATTTGAACTTTAAGGGGGGGAACGGGGAACCTTTGGGACCAATTTGGGGGCAGTGGGGGGGGGGGTAAAAGGGGGGTGAGAACCGGGGAAAGATAAGGGGGTGAAAAGGGGGGTTAGGGTGGGGCCCTTTTTGTTAAGGGGAAAAATTAAAATTTTTTTAAAATTTATTTGAGCCGGGGGGGGAAAAATAGGGGGTTTTAAGGGCCCCGGGGTTTTAATTTAAAAACCCAAATTGTCAAGAGGGAGGGGGGGAAATTGAGGATACCCAGGGGGCCCGGTTTGGAAAACGGGTGGGGGGGAAGGAGGAAAGGCCAAAACCCCCGGGGCCCGGGTTTGCAGCCAACCAAAACCCACACAGAACAAATAAAAACCTGGGTTAAAAGACAAGGGCCCTAGGGCCCCGGGCAAAAACCAGACGTAGACCTGGACTTTTGGATTGGGGCCTTTTCCCGGGTTTGGGGGACTGTAAATCCGGGAAGGGGAAAGCCCCCCAAAGCTTTAAAAAAAACAGGAAAATAGAAAAATCAAAGGAAAAAAACGGGGAAACCTTTCCGGGGCCCGGGGGGGAACCAACCGGGGAACTGCCTTTTTTTTGGTAAACTGGGCCCGGGGGGAGCACCGGGTTTTTTCCCCTTTTAAGCTTTTTGGTTTCAAAAAAAAAACTGTTTTTTTTTGGGCTTTAGTTTTGCCCCATCATTTTTATTTTTATTTAAATTACGGGGTATTCCAAAATACATTAAAAAAAACTTTTTTACTTCCTGATTTTTAATTTTTAAAATTTAAAAATATTTTTAAATTTTTTTTATAATTGGGGCAAAATTTATTTTTAAGGCTTTTTTTTGTTGTTGTTGTTTTTTAAACCCTAAATTGGGGCCCATTTTGGGCTAACCCCCCCCTTTCCTTTAAACCCCTCTTTTTTGGGGGGGCTCCCCAAAATCATCTTTGGGGGTTGTATTTGTATTTTTGGTAAACAAAAACCCCGGGGGTTCAACCGCACTAGGGCGGGATTTTAAGGGGGGTTAAACCTGTTTATCACCCTGGGGGCGGGCAACAGAGTGGACGGCGTGGTTTTCACCTTTTTTTGCCAAAATAAAATTTTCTGGGGGTTGGGTACCGACACTGGGCGGGAAAACATCAGAAACCCCAAGGGGGCAGAGGAACCCTCTTCACCGCCGGCCCCCCCCCTCACCAAAAAAAGGCCCTTACGGGTTTACTAAACTTAAAATTTTAACATGACTTCTGCAACCCCCAAAACCCTTGAACCCCAAATTTTCTCGGGCTGCAACTTTTAAACCCCTTTTTTAACTTTTCAGGTAATTCCCCCCTGCCCATGAAAAGAGTTTAAATGTCCTCAGAAGCCTCTTTTAAAAGAAGAAAAATTGCCCAAGGGTACAGAAAATGAATAGGGGCCCTGACCCAAAATCCCTTTAGGACCCTAAGACCAAAACCCCCTCCAAACCAAAAACAAAATATTTCCCTCCAGTTGCGGTTACACCCCAAAGGCGTTTTTTCCTACCCATTCAATTTGGGGTAAAAATTGATTTTTTGGTTCCTTGGGGGGGTCGCGGGGAGGATTTTTTTGATTCAAGCCCCATCCCTGTTGTTTTTGTTATATAAGAAAATGTTTTTTGGAAGGGGAAATCCCCTTTTTAATTTTGTTCCTTTGGGGGGGGTCAAAATTTCTTTTAAAAATCTAAAGGGTTTTTTTTAATATTGAGATAGAAAGATTTAAGGGGACAAAAAGGACCAGGGGGGTGAAATCGGGGGAAAAACCCCCCTTGGGAGGTAAAAGTCTTAATCAACATTCAAAAGGTTTCACCCCGGGGGCTTTATGTTTCCCATTCTTTTATTTTCCCCCATTATTCCGTTCGGGGGTCAGGGGGGCGGCGCCTACCCCCGATGCACGGGGAAAAAAAGGGCGGGAAACCCTGGCCCGGCCCCAGTGCACTCCCGGGGCGGAAACACAAAACTTACAAAAAAATAATCCCACCCCCACGGGCCACCTCTGCCCTGTTTCTGACCCCTAAAATTGTGATGCAAGGGGGATGTTTTTTCCCAAACACTCACCAGCGAGGGAGCAGTGGCTAAAACTAGATACCAAGAGAGAAGGCGAAGAGTTCTGCACCAATGGGGTTTGAGCATTAGTATGGGGTTTTCCTTTCCCTATGAAAAAATGTAAACTTTCACTTATTTCACTTTAGCATCCAGAAAAAACTTTTTTCCTGAACAAATTTGAGGCGAGAAAAAACCCAATCCCCCTTGTTTGGGAATCTTCCCTAAAATTTTTAGTTCTACAAGGCCAAATTTTAAAAAGTTTGTTCCGACTTTCGTAAGGAAACCCGGCCTATTTGGCACGGTTTTTTGGGGGGACATCACTTTTTGGCACGCCCCCTGCCCGCCACTGCTTTTTTGGGGGCCGGGGCTTCAAGTAGGGGGGACACCGAAGGGGAAGCACCAAAACCCTTTAATCTGATACTACTTTTTAAAATATCAAAAAATACAATACGTCAGTCAAAGGGGGCGCTTTGCCTGCATTTTTTAGGGTTTTTTGTTGTTGAAAAATGTTTTTGGACGGACCGACTGGCGGGGCCAAATTAGTTTAAAATTATAAATTTCCCATGGGGGGGTTGGGGGCGATTAAGGTTTAATAAGCTTGCATTTTACAAGGGGTTTATAGTTACGACCTGAGGGAGTCATGGGGCCTTTTACCGGGATTAGTATAAATTTCTATATAAAAGCACAGCCCTGTGTTTTATTTTTCATCTAAAAATACACTTTTTTTAGGGGACCCTACTAATGTGAAGCACTTTAAAAACTAGTATACAAATTAAAAAATTTGTAGTTTGGGTTTTTAAATAAAAGTTCATTTAAAAATTTTTACAAAATTTTATTATTTATATTGTTTTTTGGTTTAAAAAATTACTATTCATGTTTTAAAGGGGAAGAAACAGCCTGACACAAGGCACCGGGAAGGGGAAAAAAAAGGGGGAAAGGATGGCCCCCAAATGTCTCCCAACAAAAATTGGTAGTTTCCCCTCAGCATACTTTTTACTCTTTTACCCACCTTCTATAAAACGGGGTCCCAAATTTGGCAACCCCAAATAAAGGTTTACATTTTATTTTCCCGGTTTTTCCCAAAAAGGCCCAAAAGCTTGCAGAAAAAAAAATAAAGGGAAAAAACAAAAAACATGTTGGGGACAAATTTTTAAAGCTTTTAAAACTTTTCTTGGTTTCACTGAAAGAGGACCTAAAGAGCACACTCCTGGGAGCTATTTTTGGAAGAAAAAACCTCCACCCTAAAAAGGGAAAAGGGAATGAACCTCCCAATCCATGTTGGTATAAAACCCTAAAAAGCAAGTCGAAAAAAAAAAGCTTGAAGCACACGATGAAGAACGTCGGGAATTGATGGAAAATTTTTTTTTGTTTGATTTTTAAACCGGCAAGAGGGGATGTGATTTGTTCTTGGGTCGAAGTAAAGAACCTTACATTCCTTTGCGCAAGTTTTAAAAAACCCATGTAAAAAAACCATGATGGATATTATGTAATTGAAATAAAATTTTTTTCCCCACTATTACCGCCCTCCCTGGGGAAATGTTTTCTCTTTTTCAAGGTGTTTTGGGGACCCCTACAATCACCCGCCGCAGCTACACGGGTTTTTTTAAATTTTTTTTAATCTGGAGTGAAATTAGGTTTGTAATGGATTTTTTTGGGGGGGTTTCCCAAGGGGTCATCCCTCATCCCCCTGTAGTTTGGAATGTTTGGAAAAATTTCCACAAATAAAATTTTAAAATGATATACTGGGTATTTTTTTTTTCCCGCATCAAAAATTTAAAATTTTAATAAAATAGTTAACAAATTTTAAAATTTGAATTAATAATGGAAAATATATCTTCTTAAATTTATATAGGAAGATTTTATTTTCATATATAAATTTATCATTTTCTTATATTTTGTGAACTATACCGGGCCCAATTGACTTCTAAAGGGGAAATCCAATAATCCTGCGCCCAAAGCAGGGAAAAAGGAGCCTGGGGAAAGGTCTGAACTGATACCAAACTCAAGAGAGAGAGAGGGGGCAAATCCCCAAGAACAGCCCAAACCCAAGCAAAGAAAAAAAATTGATTAGGGTCATGACATTTTCATCTAAAGAAAAGGGGACACCACAACAGTGAAACCCAATCGGAATGAATTCAAAAAGAAAAACAGTAAAAATTTTCTTTCTTCATAGTTCTACACCTTTTTAACTTCACATAACTTTTTCCTTTTAAGGGTTTTAGTCGGCCAACCCAAAAAAAGGGAAAAATGTTCATGTATACATTTGAATTTGTTTTCGAGGAAAAGGGAAAGGGGTTCCCGGAACAAAACGGGGCCGTGTCACTCCCCTCTTTGGCCCTAAACAAAAATGCAGGGGTGTTTTGGGATACTGAGACACCCCAAAGTGAAAGCCGGGCCCATTCCAGGACAACGGATGGGGATCCTGAGGGTTTCCCGGGTTGTTGGGTGGGGGTTTTTCTCCGTACACGGTGGGGGGAAAAAGGAAAAAAACCTCAAGCTCTGCCTACAGCCACAAAAAAATTGGGGAAAGTACAAAGCACCTCTCTGGACGTTGTTTCCCTCCCCCTTCTCATTTGCTCTTTCCCACTCCCCTCTCAGTGTCGTTTCTACCAGATTTTAGTTTCATTTTTTTCTGGTTTTCTTTTGGGGCTATTTTGTGCTCAAGTGCAGGGTGGGGAAAAAAAGGCCTACAGATAGTAGAGAAAAATAAAAATCAAAAATCAAGTGAGGATGATCTGGGTTGGCATTGTTGATGGGAGGGTTGCCAGAAAAAAAAGGGATTAGCAAAGGGAGAATCAGGAACAAGTTTCAATGTTTTTGCATTGCATTGAAGGGTATCAAAATTTAATGAAAAAATATGTAACCTTTAAATTTAACACTTTAAAAAATATATATTTTTTATATTTTTTCACATTTTTTATTCATTGGTTTTTTAAATAAAAAATGTTTTTTTTCAGTTAAAAACCCTAAAACCCATGCATGTCCCACCTGAGTGGACATGGGGAAAAAACTCCTTGAAAAATCCCATTTTTAAAAAAAAATGAAGTTACTTTTT
Organism: Hoplostethus mediterraneus; assembly: GCA_034670385.1. Taxonomy (NCBI): domain Eukaryota; kingdom Metazoa; phylum Chordata; class Actinopteri; order Trachichthyiformes; family Trachichthyidae; genus Hoplostethus; species Hoplostethus mediterraneus. Next base: position 11,673 of record JAXDDW010000427.1, on the reverse strand, counting down.
TTTTTCATGCCAAAACGAGCAAAAAAAACATTTAGGAAAAAATCCTGACGAGGCTGTCTTTAATTTCATGCATAAAAAGGGTTGTAACTAATATTTACGTATTTTAATTTTTTGTAATGTATCCACATTTATATATAGTCTTCATATTTTTATATATGAAAATTATATTTCCCTGTATATTTTTTTCGTGTAATTAAAATTTTTTTGAACCCATGACCTTTGGGAATTGACTTCTGAAAGAAAAAAACAATAAAATCCTTTTGACCCCCAGGGGGGGAAAGGGGCTTTAGAAAAGGCCCGTTGGCCCCTTTGGGGGGGTTTTTTTGGAGGATTTGGGGGGGGGGGGGGGGGGGGGGCGGGGGGGGGCCCCGTGTGTTTTCAAGGGAGAGGAGGGACAAAAGGGGACAAGACAACAAACAGGGGGGGGAGAGAGAGAGAGAAATGGGGCGTTTAAGAGAGTATGAAAGAGGGGAAAGGGGTTTAAAAAAGTGCTCCTCCCCACCTCTTCACCCCGGGGAAAGAAAAACCATTTGAGTACACCTGAAGGACACACACACACAACACCACCCGCCTCTCTGGACGTTAAAATTCCCTCTCTCTCTTTCTTTCCCCCATTTCTCCGCAGTTTTCGCCACCCGATTTTAGTTTTTACTTTCAATAACAACCTATATTTGCCATTTAAATTTTCTCAGACTACCAGCCTTTCCTGAATTTCTATTGGCTAGATTGCCCCTCGCCCTGTTTTTTCCCATGAGCTCCCGACGGACCAAACATTGATCAAGACCCGCGCCCACCAAAAATTTTAAATCAAACTTTTAAACCCGCTCCCAAACCCTTTATTCTTTTTCTCACCTTTCTTTAACAAAAAAGATGAAGGAGTTTTTTTTTTGTTGCTCCTCTTTTGGGGGGCATTGGCGGCGCCCAGGTAAGATCAAGTTTTACAATCCTTTCCCCCTGGGGCAATTTAGGTTTTTTTATTTACTTTTTAATTTGGGGGCACGGGGTAGTTTTAATCCACTTAAGGGTGCACTGCTGATTTCACATCGGGTTTGGGGCATTTCCTGTTGGGTTCACCTGAATAAAAAGGTTTTTTGGTCTTCCTGGTCTGCCAAGGTTTTCCTGGGGGTTGGATTGAATAGGGGGCCCCGGTTTTAAAAACCCCTTTTTTTTTATACTTTTTCAAACAAAATTTAAAATTTAAAAGGGGTTCAGGGGGTGGGGGTTTAAATTTTTTTAATTAAAAATTTAATTATTTTAAAAAACTAAAATTTTAAAATTTTAAAAAATGATACAGGGTTTTAAAACATTATTTTTAAAAACCCTAAAAACCCTTTCCCCTTTTTAAACACCTGGACATTTTCAAAAATAACCTATTGCTATTTTATTTTTTTATTGATTATCATCTTTTTAGAAAATTATTAAAATGTTATTTCCCCCGACAATGTGTGTCCCAATTTTAAACCCCCACTATTTAGAGCCCCAGTTTTAGGGACCATACCCAAATAAAGCCCTGGGGGCGCTGTGCTCATAGATAATACTGCCCCTGAAACCCGCAGCTTCCTGCTTTAAAGGGCATCTATAGATATTATCATTAAAAATGATTGAATAATTGATTTGAACATGATATCGATGGTCATTTCGTGCTGATAGGGTTGTCCCGCTAAAAGCTACCACTCCATTTTTCCTAAAAACCCCCATCAAACCCCGAGACGGGGGGACCGGTTGGTCCTGTTAGCTCGCCGAGATATTTTAAATTATTACAATAAAAAAATTTATTTATTTTGGGGAGGTTTAATTTCAATAAGGGCACAAAAAGGATACTAAACCCTTTTCATGGGGTATTACTTTGTTTTGTATTTATGAAGGATTTTGATTAAAAAATCTCTAGTAATAAATACAAACTGGGTTTGAAGAGTTTTTCCATAACCGAAAATCCACCAACTGAAACATAAAAAGGGAAAATTATTTGTGAATTTTAAAAATACGTTTTTTTTTTTTGATGGATCAACTGTGTTTTTTAAATAAAGACTCATAATTTTTAGGGAGTAAAGTTTTCTAAAAGTTTTAAAAAATTTGATGTTTTTTGGATCTTCCCCCAACCCCTTTTAAAGTTTTTCAAATTTGGGGGAAAACATTTATTTTTTTTTTCTGCATTTAAAAAGAAAAAAAGAAAAAGAACAAAAAAGAAAATGAAAAAGGTTTTGGGGAAATCACTTTTTTTTTTGGAAATAAAAACCTTTTTTTCTACTGAAGGGGATTCTACTTGGGTTTTTCTCACCAAACAAACCCAGGGTGAGCGCGTGACCTCCCCACATTTTTTGGTGTTTTTGGGGTGAAATAACCCTTTATTTCACAGCAAAATTTTTTACCTTCCCCCTTCCCTTTTTTGTTTAAAAATACCCCCGGGGGCCTTTTACAAAACCCCGAATTTACGGTCTATGTTCGCCACACAAGTTTTATTAAGGAAATCCCCAAACGGAAAAAAAATTAAAAATCTTTGTTGTTCCCCCCGGGGGAAAATTTGAAAAAAAAAAACCCAAACCCCCTAAATTATTGGGGTTTTAAAACCCCCGGGGGTTTTAAAATTGTTAAAAAGGGGAGGAAAAACTGAAAAACCTGGGCCTGAAAATGCATGGTGCAAAGTGTGTTGGGGACATGTTGGGGGTGTATTATTGGGGGTGCAGCAAACACCCTTTCACTGCATGGGTTTTATTACCCCAAAAAAAGTTTTATTTTATGAACCCCGTTCCCCCTCTCTCCTCCCACCCTGCAACCCCCTGAAGGGTTTTTTTAAAAGCATCATCTGGAATCCCAAAAAATTTCCCCGAGTTTTTTGGGTTGTTTGGGGTTTGGGGATGAAGTTCAGATAGAACACCGGGGGCGGGGAAAAACACAGGGTAGAACCCCAAAAAGGACTGGGGTGAACAAAAAGGGGGACAACAGATGACCCAAAATAAAAATGGGAGAGGAACACTAGATCTGTTGGGGGGGCCCCCGGGGTCTACAAAGTCCCATTGACCATTGAAAAACCTCAAACCAACGGAGGGAATTATTGTTTCAACTTTTTAAAATGCAAAAATGGTTTTTAAAAAATTCCCCCCTGGTTTTTTAAAAACAAGAGAGAAAGGGGTTTTCCCTCACAGCCCCACACTCACACACCCCCCACCCCCCCAACCACCAAAAACCCCCCCCCCCACAGGCATAAACCCCCCAAAACCAAAAACTACGGGCAGTAAACTGTAGGATATAAGTGTTTTCCTTTCCTCCCATAAAAACCCCCAAATTATTAAAAATACAAACCCATTAGATTTTGCAAAGAACTCGACTGACCTGAAACCAAATTGGGGTTTCCAATTTAAATCACTGAGAAACCTGTTATCACAACAGATCTACAAAACAGTGATAGGGGGTTTAAAAGGTTTTCGCCTGGTTTCCCGGAAACTACCAGCCAACTCAAAACCGGGTTTCCCCGGGCCCTTTTTTCCTTCCTGGGGGCACCCCCCATTTACCCTAAACCGGGGAGTGTGTTTTTAAAAACGCCCCGGCCGGAGAAAAAAAGACATTTACTTTCTTATTAACAACCCCCGCTCTAAATGTACTGCCCCCCCCACAGTGAGGTTTCCAAAAACCCCAAAAAAATCATTAGACAGAGTTAAAATCTACTCTGCTGACCCACAGTGGTTTGGGCCATAAAAACTCTACTGTTGGGAAAATTTCTGCCCCCCGGGAACCACTGGAAACCCAAAAACCCCCCCGGGGAGGGGCCCTGGAAAAGCGGGTAGGCCCCCTTGGGGTGAAAAAGGGGGGTGAAAGGGGGGCCTTGGGGGAATATTAAACCCGGAAAGTCTTTTTTTTTGGGGAAAATTCAAATTTTCCTGTCCCCTGGTCCCCTCCCCTTTTCATGCCCTGGCCAGCAAAGGTCCTTGAATGGGAAAAAAAACTTAAATGAAAAAAATTTTTAAACCCCTTTCCCCCCTTTGGGTTGAAATTCAACAGCTGAAGTCAGGGGTTTTGGGCGCCCCCAAACCCGGCTGATCCCAAAACAAAATTGGGGGCCCCAAAACCTAAGTTAAGCCAAAAAAATCAAACCCTCAACCACAACTTATTAACTAAATTTTTACTTTTTGGGGAAAAAATTCAAGGAAAATAATTTTACTCCCGTTTTTCTGGAACCCTTTCCCCCCCTCAAGACGTTTTCCCCACTTTTCCCCCTACCTTCTATATTCTTTTTCCCCCGCCCACCCCCCCCTCCCCCTCTCCCCCTTTTTCCCCCCCCTCTTTTTATTTTCTTCCCCCCTTTTCCCCTTCCCAAATTTTCTGTTTTTACCTTTTTCAAACCCCCTTCCACCCCTCTCTCCAACCCCCCATCCCCCCCTTTTTTGGCTTCCCCCCCCCTTTCCTTTCCTTTAACATTCCCATTCCCCCCCCACCCCCCCCCTTCTTTCCGGGGAATCCCCCCTTTTCTCCCCCCGGGGGGTTTTTGCTCCTGATTTTTCCCCTCCGGGCCCCTCTCCCCTCCCCCCAAACCTCCTTTTTTTTTTTCCCCCCCCAATTTTATTTTTTACCCCCCTTTTTTCAACCCTTTTCCGTTTCCCCCCCCCCCGGGGCCCCCAAACCCCCCTGTCCCGCCCCCACCCCCCTGGCTTCTCCCCCCTCCCCCCTGTTTTCTCCCCCCCCCTCACAAACCCCCAAAAATTCTCCCCGTCCCCCTCCCCCCCCCCCACCTTCCCCCCTTCTTGTTTTTTCCCCCCACCCTTTTCCCCCCCCTCCCTGCCCCCCCCCCCCCCTTTCCCCCCCCTTTTTCCCTCCTTTTCTGTGTCTCTCCCCTCCCCCTTTTTTCCCTACCTCTCCCCTTCCCTCTCCCATCTACCTCGCCTCCCCTCTTCTCTCCGCCCTGCTTCTCCCAACCTCCTTCCCTCTCACCCTCTTTCTGTCTCTCCACCCCCCCACCCCCTCAGTCCCCCGCCTTCTCACCTCTGTCTCCTCTCCCCTCCCCCACCTCTGTGCTTCTCCTCCCTCCCCTTCCTCTCGCCCCCTCTCGCCCCTCGTCCCCCCCCCCCCCCTCATCTCTCTCTCCAGAGCTTCCCTGGTGTCTCTCCCCCAAGAGACTCCCTCCTGCTCCGTGAGCTGCCACGCTACAGGTTTCTACCCTGACCCTTCATGTTGGTTCTGGAGGATGAGATGGAGTGAGCTTTCATGCGGACGTGACCACGGAGAGATCCTCCACAACAACTATGGAACCATCCAAAAGTGTTCACCCTGAACCATGCATCAGTCTAACCTGAAGACTGGGAGGTACGACTGTGTGTTTCAGCTCTCTGGTGTCCAGGAAGACATCGTCACCAAACTGGACCGAGCAGTGATCAAGACCAACTGGAGTAAGTTGATCAAAACTGGTGGAGGTGGGAAATCCCAACATGTGACTTTAAATGTTCAGGTCAGGGGTCAGTTGCACAACGATGGGCTGAATACTGTTTAGTCAGTCTGCCTCGAGTCATAAACTCACTTGCTGCATGGAAGTGACTTGGTAGTTTCTAGATCAACTCCCATAAGATTCGCTCTGGACTGCAGGTGAAAGACACTAAGACAACTGAGGTTTAGATCAGGATTGAACCCATTCATGCATCTCACCCCAGGATCACTGGGTGGATCATGTGACCCTAACAGGGTATCTGCACATCCTTAGAAAGTCTCTTTGCAGTGACAGGGTCTTTGTGCTGAAAGTCCACTGTACTTGCCACTGAGTACTACAGAACGAGAACAGTACAATATGCAATACGTGGGTTTTATTTCATTGTATTTACTTCAAAACAACTGGACTTCATGCTACTTCACAATTAATGTCCTGTTGATGAAACTGTCCATTATTTCCCCAACTTTCTTTAGCTATGCTCATTTGGGTCAAATTTAATTCTCGGTAGCGTTAAGAAGATCTTCAACATTTTCCTCTAAATTTGGTCTTTCTGAAATCTCCACATACCTGCCTAAGCATGAGAGGCAAACTAATAGAGATTCTACTGTAATAACTGTACTGACCACGTTGGTCCATCTCAGTAGAGAGCAGCAAACCAACATCAGCAGGTGGAAATAGTTGATGACTGGATGAATGTATGTATGGATCCATTGATGGATGGATGGATCAACCTGCTTCATCTGTACAGGCTCTGATGTCTCTGATTGTTTTGGTTTTGCTCACCAGAGGAGCCCAGTAACCTGACCATCCCCATCGTTGTTGTTGCGGTGGCTGTTCTCGCTCTCATCACGATTGCTGCCGTTGGAGTCACACTTTACAAGAAGAAGAAGAAAGGTGAGGGAGTCGAGTTACAGGGTTTTCTCATCTGATCGTTTTGGTGTTTTGGTGGAGATTTTAGGCATTGAGTTGACGCTCTCATCCAGACTGGTAAGTGCAAAAGTAGAACAATAACATTTCCGATAATCTATTGTAGTGGAAATGTACATTTATGTTTATTATCTCATATGCTGCTATATCATGTAACCGCATAACCTATGCTGCTATATTATATAACCTTGTATGCTTTGTAGTCACCTGTGTGTGGAGAAGATGCTGTTGCTGTGCAGATTTCCTGTGTGTGCTTAACCTTATCTTTAACCTTGCACCTGTACCAAAGCGAGACAGCCCGTGCTCCCAGGATGAGAGGGGAGCGAGACTCGCTCAGGGTCTTCTAAGGAAACAGGAAGATCTAAGCATGCAATCACGTCATTGCTGAGTACAGAGGTACTAAGCATGGTCGGAGGAGGCCTGAAATAACATAGCCCCCCTTACCTAGATAAGGTATAAAAGCTTCATGTTGAGGGTGGGCTTCATCTGCACTTCGGTGAAACCCACTGACTGTGTAGATCCTTTTGCAAAAGCTTCAATAAAATACCACAAAGACAGCCCTGGTCTGGTCTCTCCTTGATTCTTCCACGACACTATTACTGTGACCGAGGTCATTTAAGAGAGAAGTGCTAGAAAAAGAAATAAAGTAAGAGCTAAAAAGGTAGAAGGGATTTTGTGAGAGCAGTTGAAGTGAGTAGGAGAGGGGAGAGGGTTCAGTGGGAGAGGGTGACAAAACATGTTGTGACGTTTACAACTGACAACTGAATCATTTGTTTTGTGTCTTTATTTCAGCCAAAGACCCCAAACCTCGTAAGTAGACTTTGTTTTTACTTTGTGTTCAGCTGGTCTGACTTGTACTCTATATATCAGTTATCACTTGTACATAAAATACTCGGCTACCTCACTACGTTTTATGGCTAACGATGAGAAAGCTTTCTAGATATTGTGTGAATGAACTTTACCAGGACATTTTCCTCCAGTATTTGCTGTTCATGAAAGGCAACGATAGCTTGGTGCAGGATAAGTATACTAACAGTCTGTTCCTGACCTTACAGCCTCTGACAACTCCTCTGAGCTCTCTGAGAAACTCAATCCAGTAACCTGATTTCCAATCGGACCGCCTCACACATAGTAAGTTACTTCCATTTGGACAGACAAAGTGGTAATTGCTGTGATGTACACTGTTCACACCTCTAGTTAAATAAAGTTGTCTTAAATGATCTTTAACATTGTAACAACACATTATGTAATAACACCCTCATTTTGTAATAAACAGCCTGAACGCAATATGTAATACATTTCCCCGCATTTTATAATAAATTATTACATATTGTGGTGGTTATTACAAAATGCGGGAGTTGCACTTTTTTATGACGACAATGTAATAATAAGGTACATTATGTAATAACCAACCAAAATGGACGTCTTCATCTGTACAATTACAATTTTAACAATTAAGCTAAATATTAAATTAGACCCCTATGACCTTTGGTGCCCCCCTTGGTGTTATAGTTCACTCTGATCTTAGTCTAAATAGCCACATAAAAGCTTTTATTTCTAGCAGGGTTGACTACGGCAATGGTCTTTTGACAGGGCTCCCCAATAGTCCATCAAAAAGCTTCAGCTTATTCAAAATGCAGCTGCTAGAGTTCTTACAGGGACCAAAAGGTCAGACCACATCAACCCGATTCTTAAGTCACTACACTGGCTTTCCGTCAGCCACAGAATTGAATATAAGGAAATGCTGCTTGTTTATAAATCAATACATGGAGTGGGATCAAAATACATTACAGACATGTTTAAGGAGTACACTCCTGCCAGGTCTCTCAGGTCAAGTGGGATTGGGCTGCTAGTAGTGCCCAGTGCCAGGGCTAAAGTTGGTGAAGCAACCTTTAGTCACTCACTATGCTGCGCATCTCTGGACCAGACTCCCTGTCGATCTTAAAAGTAGCCTAACCCTCGAAACTTTTGAATCAGGACTCAAAGCCACACTGTTCATGGATGCTTTTAGTTAAGTTATTTGAGTTCTTTAAAAAATGTTAAACTTATTTTAAATCTAGTTTTTTTCTACTAAATTGTAGTGTCTATCACTGGACACTAGTTGAAAGGCAACTGTTAAGAGTTTACTGTAGAGTAGCTTCTCAACTAATATGAAAGTGTAAAGATAAAAGCTCAAACCTTTATGCTAATAACAATGTGCTGGTTAGCAATGACAACACTCGCCTAGCAGATAATATTGGTCTTCGAAAGTTTCTGACAGGAAAATGTTTTTTTCCTTCACTCTGTTCAACATCATAGGAATGTATTCATAGGAATAGTTCACATATTTTACAAATTTCCATGTTTATTGACTCATTTATGAACAAACTAAGTTGCTGACATGTTTTTTTGGCAAGTTTGAGCATTTTAGAGAAAATTAGCAATAGCTACCAGGCCTGTTAGAAAGTATCACATACATTTACAATGTGATAATGAAGGGAAATTAATAATAATAACAATAATACAATCAACATTCTTGATGCATATGCTGTCTGGTCATTTAACCAGCCAAATGGAAGGGTATAACAATGTATGCACAAAACAGAAAACATTAAGTGAATAGAACACATTTTCACAATGTGAATGTGTTAAATTACCACATATTAGGACTAGATGCATGAGCATCATCATGCAGTATATTTAAAGGAATGTTTGATATATATTCAATTTATTTAGCTATTTATTTTTTGACAGATCTGAAATTAACCATTATTGTGACCTGTACCCTTTGGGTCTTATGTATGGGATATGGACAACAGCAATCAATGCGTAAAATTGAGTCAGTATGATTCAAGCTAGAATGCATAAAATAAACATTGTTGTTATGTTATAACGATTTTCATGAATGAAGACATCCATTTTGGTTGGTTATTACATAATGCACCTCATTATTACATTTTCATCAAAAAAATGTATTACATATTGCATTCAGGCTGTTTATTACAAAATGCAGCAGATTATTACAAACTACATGCATACATAATGAAGTGAAAATGTATTACATTTTGTCAAGTTATTACATAAGGTGTTGTTACAAACATTACACTTCATGACTTTACATTAAACTTTACAGCATTAAGCTTCATTGACACTCAAATTGTCAATTCATTGCCAAAGTTCTGTCATTTTGTAGATGTGAAACTTTGATCAAAATACTAACAACTAAAAGTAAAGCAGCTTTGTTCAGGGAAGATGAACGGGGTTATCGAGAAAAGAAGAACAAAGGCTTTCACCATTTGAAAAAAGTGACTTTTAGAAAATGTTTCATAACACAAAATTAAAAGAAATGATGGTACTTTTCTCAGCATAGTAGGTAAATGAAGTCATTGGTTTACAGAATGAAAACACTTTTACTGACTAGATCTTTAATATTGGAGAAGATCTGAATGATGAACTTCAGGTAATGGGATTTTATTTTGAAATGGATGTGTAGGGTTTTGGAAATGAACTCTTCAAATGTATAAGCTGAAGTATTTTTATGCTTTATTTCTGTCTCTTCAGATTTGTGGACAAATTGTGCACTGGAGCAAGTAGAAGGGCTCTCACTCAGCCTTTCATCTATAAACTGGGAATAAGTGTGTTATTGATTATTCATAAATTATTATAAACAGGCAGATTTTTTGATTATTGATGGATTAAAAAAATCACGAGTGAATCTGTAAACGATTCAATGGTAAATGGACTGTACTTATATAGCGCTTTTCCGACCACTCAAAGCGCTTTACACTACGTTCACATTCACCCTATTCACACACTGATGGCAGGGCGCTACCATGTAAGGTGCCAACCTGCACATCAGGGGAATCTAACCATTCATACACATTTACACACCGAAGGCGCAGCTTCGGAGGCAATTAGGGGTTCAGTTTCTTGCCCAAAGACACTTCGACATGCGGACTGGAGGAGCCTGGGATCGAACCGCCGATCTTCCGATTAGTGGACGATGCCCTCTACCTCCTGAGCCACAGCCGCCCCACAATTCACAATTCATATCCTGAATGAGAAGATGAGAAGGACAGATGTACTATTGGTTTATTAATTCATTAACAATATCGAGGATTTTAAAAAAGACACTTCCTGTGATAAAATGTTTGGTCACATGATAGAGAAACACATTAGGGAGGATTGTCAAGTTTGTTTGTTTTTTCAAAAAATAACTGCTGATGCAAAAATCTGTTGTTTTTTTTATCATGGTGTACTTCCATTGGGTTAAATAACTTTTTAAGTTTGAGTAATCATATAACACAAATCCTTGATAGTTACAGCTCAATATTTCTGGTAGTTTTTTCCCCTGATGCTGGATTTTCTTAAGTCTAAGTTGATGATACCAATAAAAATGTAGACACACACACTCACACACACATTCTTATTTGATTGAACAGAGTTGATTGGTTTTCCGTTCATGTGGATATTCTGCTGGTATATTTCTTTCAGACTCAGTGTGGTAAAAGCTGCAGGGCATGTTGAGTTGTTTTCTCCTACCCAAAAGCTGAAGCCAGTAGAATTTGCCTAAGCAGGTACAATGAGTATATTTGATGTTTTGCTGCATTTGGAGAATTTTTTGCTTAATTTCTATTTATTTTTATGTGTGATTTTAAAGATTTGATCTTAATTTAAACTAGGCCGATTAAAGGGACATGGGGCGACTTTTTCTCACTGTTAAGTGTCTGAATACACATAGAGAATGAATAGGATGCTCAAAATATGTTCTGCTTTTGGATTGACAAAAGGAATGTGTTTTGCTTTTCAATAAAGTCAAAATTTTCCAAGAGTCTGCTTTTTTTTCAAATCCAGAAGTTTACTTATTAGTCTGATGTGAGTATTAGACGACTTGAGGCGAACAAATAAGTCAAATACGTGGATATGTGTGTGATTCAAAGCGTTTTCATGATCGGTTAGGATTTCAAAATGTGTTAGTGTGTTAAGATGAAAAAGCTATTTCAACCCGTTCTGATAAAGCATTTTCTCAGTCAGTGTCCAGGTAGAATTACAGAAAACAGTTGGCATTGAGATTTTATTATCATTCTGAACTATTATTATTATTATTATTATTATTACTTTCTTTCCTTCTTTCTTTCCTCCCCTTTCCCCCAGTTCCTCATCAGGAGGCGTTTTGCCTTTTGCTAGGCCGTCAATGTAGATCCAAATGTATTGACTAACTTACCTGGTTAAATATTTCTGTTAAATGTACAAAAATTCAGATTGCATCACTTAATACTAAAAGTTTCCTTCAGGCCAGAATTAACATCCATACAATATGAAAACAAATAACTGCAGACTAAATGAAAGTAAGA
>JAXDDW010000426.1:0-18934 GCA_034670385.1 Hoplostethus mediterraneus | reverse complement strand
ACCCTCAAAGTATTATCGAAAAATTTGGACACACTTAAGTGCGCCTCTCTTCTCCCTCTCAGTGGTCATTTGCAAGCGCACCACGATTAGCCTCATCCTCCCTGCAACCTAACTATCTCTTCTAGGCAACGTCCACCCGTTTCCAGATAATATTTTGCCAGAGTTTTGCATGATATTTAGCGCCTCTCAATTTATCATCCCTAGCGGAATTTTTTGGCCAATTGAGACTTTTAAAAACATTCTGCTTTGAGCCACGTAATAAGACCTGCATATATTATATGAAACAATAATATAAATCTAAGTATAATATATATATATAATAATAATAATATATCACCTTGCACAGACAGATTTGATTTGATTATTCATTGTTCGTTTTGAATTGAGAGGTTGTGTTTTCTCCTATGCGCAAACCCGTGCAACCGTGTGGTATGAGGGAGGACCTCCTGTAGATGGACAGAAGGTAAGAGACAAATGAGTATTTTGCGTCCATGGAAGTAAAGAAAGAAAGAAACAGGTTGTTCTACTGACCCTCTCCTTCTGCATCCCTATGATACAAGAGTCCTGGTTTTCTGAATGAGTCCCTTCTCCTGTGTTTTTTTCCTGCAGAATAAGAATCAGACACAACCCAGAACACCACTGACCTGCGCATTTCATCCTAAATAAGTAGTTACATAACGTCTTCATTATTTTTTTTTTATTAATCAGATGTTATGTAATATATACATGGAACGGTAGGCAGGTAAACTCACCTAAACTCAGTTATAGTCACCTTTTTAGGCACAAGTGTATGATGTAAATTCATAGTAATAGCATCATAAGCAGTATCAAGAACTGATGTATGTGTATGAGGATAGTGCTTTTAAGGGAATACAAATGATGTAATTGATGTCTTTCTAGTACAAGTTGTAATTTGATCTTTTATTCTCATGATTAATGATTAAATAGTTTAGTAAACATTTCATTCAGTATTTCCTGGTGTGAGAGGGAGAGAAAGGTGAAATGACTGTGACAGTCCTTCCAGTGCCAAATATACAGCAGATTATGACCGATTGATCACCGGGTGTCACGCTGGCCACTGTCTTGGCTGGTAGTTAGGATACTAAATTATATGAAAGGATGGATAGATAAGAGATTGATAAGGAGAGGATAAGATAAATAGTTAATTGCAGAGGACTAATTTTCCCCAGCCACACTTGCGCTGGCAGTGCGTGTGTGTGTTTGGCGGGGCACCAACTTCTCACTTCCTGCATGCTGTTGTGATGTATAATGTGAATTTCAATAAGTGTTTTCTTCTTTTTCTTCCTTATTTAAATTATCACATAAATCTAAATCCACATAAATTTATTCAAATCTGGAGCTCTCTGCCAACCAGCAGAAAATTTTTTTCTTTTTTCTCCTGTATCTAGTAAAGCAAGTTTAAATGATAAGGCACCCCACATACGCTGTTGAGAGATCATAACACATATCAATTTAAGAGAGAATCATCCTGCCACAACGAGCAGCGCGAGATCCCACACACACACACACTCACGAGGTAGTAAGCCCGAGGGAAGAGTGATAGGTTTTATGACAGTTAACGGCATAATGCAAAAATAGAGGACAATATGAATCAGGAAATGATAGCAATTGACATGCCAAATGGGTATTATATAATCGTGGCATAACTAAACATAATGTAGGCTTGTATATGGTAGTCAAAATAATTAAGGCCTTTCAATAAGAGGGGGCAGAGACGGATATTTTGTAGAAATAAAAAGACATTTCCTGCTGGCTCCAGTGTCTAAGGCATGTTGACATAATATCTGATTGAGGTTTTCTTTACACTCAAAATCAAACCTTCGATTTTACTCTCACGTATCTAGCTTTGAAAGAAGAGATTGGTAATTCTGTTCACGGACCTCTAAGATGAAATCGCGGAACCATAAGGTCAACATGAGCGTCAATTGACCATTGCATTGAGCCTCTCATTGTTTTATATCTTCAAATAATTCCACTCACTGCTTTAAATTAACTTATATGAGCTGATATGTGGTTACAGTATCAATAAGTAGCAACACCAGGAAATAGACCGATTGTAACTTGTAAAACTATACTCACCGGTAGAAACCAGACAGCTGAACAAAGTGATGCCAAATCAGGACCAATCCAATTACAAGGATGGCGATGTACAGATTAAATGATGACACACTGTCTTGTCTGCACAAAAGTCAGTATACAAATTAAGTGAAGTTATTGGTTTGCCATTGAAGCTTTGAATTATACTTTGAATCACTTGACACTGAAACAATCAGTTGCTCTATGTGCTCTACTTACCTATGAGGTTCTCAGACACGGTTAAATTCCTCACGGTTAGATTCCACCAGGTAATCCTTGTACCTTTCTTGTCAGCAACATCACAACTGTAGACTCCTGCATCATCTTGATTGATGTTAGAAATGTTCAACTCTATAGGATTGATTAGGTCAATGGTAATTCTGTGTAAGCTAAAATAACTATCAGTCCTCTTAGTCATATTGAGTCCTTTGACGAAACCAAAAATTAAATCTCCGTCTTTTCTCCAGGTGACTTGTGCTGCCTTGGACATGTTGCAGTGGAGAGTAACAGAGTCTCCCACGGATGCTGTTATGTTTCTGTGGTCCTCTGAGGGTTGAAACTCTAATGTGGAAGAAAGTAATCAATGTCAGATAAAATATCATCTGCATTCAAAGCCACACAAAGCATGCATCACAAACACTAACACATACAAATCTCCACTGTACCTGCAAAGTGGTTGAGCATTAGGATGACTAAGACCAGCAGTTGCCTGGAGAGTAGAGCTGCCTTGACTAGGCTGAACATGACTGAGTGGAACGTCTCTGTCAATGTGAGTGTATACGTGTTGATGTTACTTCACCCAGACTGTGAAAGGGAAGTGGTCACATCAAGAAATGTTAGCTAGCAAACATCAAAGCTAAACTGTCACTCCTCGTGCTCACTACTTGGTGTGTTTCAGTATTCCTCTAGAAACACAAATAGTCTTCACTTGGGTAGATGAATGATTTCATCAGATCTCCTATGTGGGCAAGAGATTTTGTCTCTTCTGGAGAATTGTCATCTCCAGAAGTTCTCTGACGACTCAGCCATTGTTGGCTGTGTGTCTGAGGGGAATGAGCTGGAGTACAGGTCAGTCATCATGGACTTTGTGGACTGGTGTGAGCGTAACCACCTGTGCTTAAACACCAGTAAGACGAAGGAGATGGTGATTGACCCCCGGAGGAAGGCACCACCCCTCACACCGGTGAACATCCAGGGCTTGGACATAGAGATGGTGGACAGTTTTAAGTACCTGGGTGTTCACCTCAACAATAAACTGGACTGGACACATAACACTGACGCCCTGTACAAGAAGGGCCAAAGTCGCCTCCACCTTCTGAGGAGACTGAGGTCCTTTGGAGTACGCAGGCCCCTGCTACGGACCTGTTATGACTCTGTGGTAGCTTCTGCTATCCACTACGCTGTGGTCTGCTGGGGAGCGGGCAGCACTGACCGGGACAGGAAGAGACTGAACAAGCTGGTCAGGAGGGCCAGCTCTGTCCTGGGCTGCCCACTGCCCTCTGTGGAGGAGGTGGGTGAGAGGAGGATGTTAGCCAAGCTGACCTCCATCAGGGACAACACCTCTCACCCACTGCATCAGACAGTGGAGGCCCTGAGCAGCTCCTTCAGCGGCAGACTCCGTCACCCTCAGTGTAGGAAGGAGCGCTACCGCAGGTCCTTCATCCCCACCGCTGTTAGACTGTTCAACCCAACAGTCTAGTCCTCATCTTTCCTCCCTGATATAGAACTGTGCAATACCCCCCCCCCCCCCCCCCCCCAACAACCAGTCAATCATCTCCCCCTCCACCACCTTGTAAATATGTATATAGCCATAGCAATATATTATAGGCCTACAGTCTCTCCCATAATACACTTTTTGTTATTTAAGCTGCATACAGTCTTTTAATATTTAATATTTAATTTGTTAATACTCCTTGTTTATCTTTTTCTTTTTCTTATGGCACTCTATTGTTTGCACACTTGTTTTTTTTGCACTATATTGTCTATTCTATTCTGTTTTCTATTGTTGTGAGCTGCCATAACACGTGAATTTCCCCACGGCGGGATCAATAAAGTCTATCTTATCTTATCTTATCTTATCTAAATTGTAATTAGATTTCAACACAAGCATGGCTTTTTCTGGGAAAAAACTGAAGTGATGTAAGTGGGGAAATTGATCATATCACATTAAAACTACCATGAAGTTAATATACAAAACACAGAATGCAAACCAAACAACAAACATACAATGAAATTCATATACAATGCACCTGATATACTCAGAAGAAGCATATGTGCCAAGACCAGTGCTGACCACACTTAGTAACAGATGGTTTTGTACATGTAGCAAGCGGAGTGGTTTTTCATAGTTATACTACATGTTGTCTCCTTTGTGCACCACAATGGCTGTTCAAACTCCAAACCCTAAACATCATTGTTGCTGGTGACTGAAAGTGTTGCTGCACACTGACTTCATTGTTCCTTTTACAAAATCTATTTAAAACCAGCAGGTGAACTGAAACTTTTGAGCACAACTGCTGACCTCTTTTAGAGCATTTCAAGTTGTCACATCATACACAGTGTAATTAGGAACTAGCTTCTCCCCATGTCCCTCTAACACACACACACAGCTGTTTGAAGTTGAAGGATTTTATGGACTGGTCATAGATTTACAGGCTAAACCCATTCTATTATAATGCAGTGGTGATAATGATTTTGTTTTTCTTTATCTGTTGTTAGGTGTTGTTGCAATCTGTGAATCACATTAATTTTGTTGTATTTATACGAGCCTTTCATTCCTAAATATACCAAACATCCTGCATCATTATAAGCAGAATCTTTTTACCCTAAACCACTGGGACTTCCTGAAGCAGTCGATACTATAAAGATTTTACTTTTCTGTAAGTTGTTAGAAAATACCTTAGTGGCAATTCATTATTATCAAAGATATTTTCAAATACAAATATTGAACCCAGTATCTAAAATATGTTATTACAATAGTTTTGGGGGGAAATAATTCTGATGTGCATTTTTGATAGACTGTTGCTTTAAAGTAATGACTATTAACCCTGTTAGAGCACAAAGGAAAGAAAGTCAGATATGCAGAGGTACGTTCATTTAAGTACGAACCTGAGAATGAAACCCTGTGGACTCTGGGCTCGCCTGAATAAGGCATCACTGAAAAATATTCTTGGACTAGGACTGTATTGTATGATAGTGCAGATTCCAGGTTGTCAGGCACAATGACTACCTGACAGAAGGTATGACTTGTTGTTCAATTCTGTATTGGTTTTCTATTAATGAAGAAAGAAACAAAACATAACTAATCGGTATTAAATGGCCTATCAATGATAAACGTAAACAGGTAACCCCTTGAAAATGAAAGAAATGAAACATCTTTAAGTGCTAAAGAAAACATTTGAATATAAGGAACAATAACCTTACTGGTCCTTAATGCAATGAACAATCGTTAACGTTCACAACCAAGGAGGGAGAGGAAGCCCTGCTGCATCGCTCCTCAGAAGACCAGGTCAAGGAGCTACCACCCGTATTTAAAGCAGGGCCTCCGTCTTTCTCCGCTCTGCGATGGTTAGCCTTCCTGGCCAGGGGTTTTAACAATCATGATGTAAGCTATGAGGAAGGACCCAGTTCTGCACATGGGTACCTTGCACTGTTAAGAGGAAAGACACAAGAGTCAAGATGTAGTGAGGAGACTACTGATTCAAGCAGCAGTTCTCTGAACAGACAACATTCAAACTTATTGTATTTTTATAATCAAACAGGTAATATTATCAAACAGGTCAATATTTTTCAGAATAAAGGCCGAACAAATCTTGTTTGTTTTTTTTTTTTTTTTTTTACTAATTCACTGAACTGAAAAATATAAAGAACATATTTAAAGTGGTAGTACATTTTTCACATATGTCCTTTTCACAGCTTATAATCATAGCCATATAAGCCAATGCAATGTAGAATTGACATAGTACATGTGATACAAATTTATAACAAAATATAATACAAAAAATGCCAGCCACTTGTTCACAGGTCATACATAAACCATAAAAATAAAATACCCCACTATTCATGGGAAAGGAAGGAATGTCAGCTTTGGTTTTGTATACAATGTCCATCAGTCAGAGTCCAGGTGGGGGTATTGCACCAAGCAGGATTAGCTCAGTTAGCCAGGTAACTTCGAAAATAGCATGCAACAACTTCTCTGAACATTTCTTAATACATAAATAAAACGTAGGTGTAGTCGGTGGAGATAGTCAGTGTCATGTATTTGCATAAGTATGGCCATGGTGATTCTTCCTCCGGCTGAGATTCGGGAGGTTTATCCATGATGACGTTGTCACTGTGTGAGCACTGAGCAACCCCCGCCCTTTTGCACATGCACTACACAAAGGTCAAGTGTGTGGTGGTGGCTGCCTAGACAAGCCTTCACAGCGGTGAGGATGAAAGAAAAAGGGGTTGGGGCTGGTCAAAGGGGGTTCAATTACAGTAGAGAAGCAATGGCAAAATAAAATAAAAAAAATTGTAGTTTGTAGTTTCAGTAGTTAACTACTCAAAAGATGGCAAAAAAGTAATTTAACTACTTGAATCACTATGCAAAAATGAATGTAGTTGAACTACCAGCAAGCTACTGCAAAATGTAGTTAAACTACTAGTTTAATTACATGTAGTTCACTACTCCCCAACACTGCCTGTAGCATTCAAATTACCCTTCACGGGAACTAAGGGGCCACGCCCAAACCCTGAAAAACAGGGTGGCTGAAACAGCTGAACTCAATAACTAGTAGGGGTGTCCACTGACCTTTGGCCATATAGTGTACCATATCCCAGTAGGGTGAGGATACAACACCTGCTCTTCAGCATATGTCAACCAACCAACTGTGGACAGACTGGGCCGAGATGAGATGTGGTCAAGCCAGTAGCGGTTGCCCATCCCATCAATTCCATGAACATGCCAGAGATCTCTAGGGGGAGACAATTCAAAACACTTCATTAATACTTATTTTTCTGACTTTTTCAGAACCCGCAGATATCCTGATTTTATCTTTTGGGAAATAAAAAACAGACCACAAAGCAATCTAATAAACAAGAAAACATTTTACATGTTTCTTCATCTTCTTCTTCTTCTACCCTCTGATTCTCCTTGGGTCAAGCTTTAAGAGGTACCAGTGCTGGCCCATGGTGCTGCTCCTCATGTGTCCCCTTTTTTTTTTTTTTTTTTTTTTAACCTTTATTTAACCAGGTGACCTCATTGAGATAAGGAATCTCTTTTCCAAGAGGGACCTGGCCAAGAGGGCAGCACAAGGACACAAGCATACGTTCCTACACAAGGACAGACATAATACAAAATAACAAGAAATTAAAAGCAGGTTTGGGGGGGCACAGATACTGAATTAAAAGCAATGACAAGTTCCCATACTTTCGCGTTCTAAGTCCTTTAAAATCGATACGAAAGCATCATAACTGACCAGTTCTTGTAATTTTAAGTCTTTCTGGAGAGTATTCCAGGCAGAGGGGGCAGCGTACTTAAACGCTTTTTTGCCCAACTCAGTACGAACACGCGGAACATTCATTTGCAACGTGTCCTGCGAGCGGAGGTTATAATGTTCTTGATTTCTGAAGAGATATATACACAGATAGGTAGGGACCAGACCAAGGAGAGTTTTGTATATAAAGCTCAACCAGTGGGTACACCTGCGTACATATAAGGATGGCCAGTCCGCTTTTTCATACAATGTGCAATGATGAGTAAGATGTTTACATCCAGTGACAAATCTCAAGGCACAGTGATACACAGAGTCCAAGGAATGCAGACATTGAGCAGAAGCGTTCATGTACAGGAGGTCACCATAGTCTAGCAGAGGTAAGAAGGTCGATGACACAAGATATTTCCTGGTTCCACGGGAAAAGCATGATTTATTTCTAAAATAGAAACCTAACTTTACCTTGAGCTTAGAAACTAACTTTGAGATATGGGACTTAAAAGACAGTCGGCGATCAATGTGAATGCCCAAATATTTATAACTTGCGACTAGTTCAAGTACTTTTCCATGGGAGGTTAAAACAGGGAGATCTTGTGGCTCACTAGCTTTGGAAAACAGCATGACTTTTGTTTTATCTGTATTCAAGACCAGCTTCAATTTCTGCAGGCGCGACTGAACAATATCAAAGGCAGACTGTAAAAAGTCAAAGGCCTGTACAACAGTTGATGAACAGCAATGGATGATAGTGTCGTCAGCATAAAAGTGGTACATAGCATTTGATAAATTTTCGCAAAGGCTGTTGACGTAAATGGAAAACAATATAGGTCCTAATACAGAGCCTTGAGGCACCCCCTTTGCAACTGTCAAGAAAGAGGAGGTGGACCCTGCCATCTGAACACATTGTGTTCTATCCGTTAGGTAGTTGGTAAACCAGGCTGCTGCATGCTCAGATAAGCCGATAGAGCGGAGCATGATTACCAAAATGCTATGATCCACCGTGTCAAATGCCTTTGATAAATCAATAAAGAGTGCTACACACACTTTCTTGCAGTCTAAAGCTTCAATTATATCATTTAATACTTTGAGGGCAGCAGTAACAGTACTATGCTTTTTCCTAAAACCTGATTGATATTTAGATAAAATACTATTTTCATCTAAAAACTCTTTTAGCTGATTGCTGACAAGCTTTTCAAAGACTTTGGCTAGAATACAAAGTTTCGAAATTGGCCTATAGTTGTTTACGTTCGAGGGATCCCCCGCTTTTAGCAGGGGGAGAACAAAGGCAGATTTCCAAACTTTTGGGATCTCGTTACTAAGAAGACTGATATTAAAAATCGTTGACAAAGGCTCAGCAATGAAATCTGCGGCCAGTCTAAGAAAATACGGATCAAGCTGATCAGGACCTGCTGATTTCTTAGTGTCCAATTGCTTTAAGGCTCTATGGACCTCATATGCAGATACAGGCATAAAGTGAAATGGGCCATCAACAGGTTCACACAATACAGGCAGAGCAATATCATCTTGCACATCAGAATCAGAATTTTTCAAATTAGGATACACAGATTCAAATAAAAAACCAGCAGAGATAAAATGTTCATTAAAACAGTTAAGCATTTCTGATTTGTCAGTTACAGTGCAAGAGTCTTTAACAATGCATGTAGGGGGTTCAGTGGAGGATACATGACCCGAGGAGGATTTTATTACTTTCCAAAACTTCTTAGGGTCATTTAGATTTTTTGTGGTTTCTGAGAGATAAAACTCAGATTTAGCTCTTTTAATAAGAGAGGTACAGCGATTTCTAAGCTGTCTAAAGTTGAGCCAATCAGCCTCAGATTTACTTTGCCTTGCTTTGGCCCAGGTTACATTCCTTTCTTTAAGAAGACTATTCAGCTCGGGAGAAAACCAGGGATTGTTTCTACCTTTCACTCTAAATTTACGAAATGGAGCATGCTTGTTTACCATACTCAAGAAACCATCATAAAAGAACTTCCAGGCCAGTTCTACTTCATCAATGAGAGAAATTTTCTTCCAATCATAGGCAGATAAATCATGAAAAAAGGCTTGCTCACAAAAATGTTTAAAGTCCCTTTTCTCAAGAAGTCGAGGCTTGGTTTTGGGGAGTTTAGCCTGTCTGACTGCTGCTATGACACAATGGTCACTCAAGTCATTTGCAAAGATGCCTATGCCTGAGAATTTATGAGGAGCATTTGTCAGAATCAAATCAAGTAGTGTTGATCTCTCAGGACATTTAATGTTTGGGCGAGTTGCACCATCAATTAATTGAGTGAGATTAAAAGAGTCACATACAGATTTAAGGCTATCTGATGCCGAAGTCAACCAATCACAGTTTAGGTCCCCAACTAGAAGAAGCTCATTTGAATCACAACTAGATACATATTGCGCTAAAGAAGATAGGGCTTCAGAACAGGCTGACGGTGGTCTATAACATCCAATGATGTTGAGAAACTGACCCTGAGTGAGCTCAAGCTTCAGGATAAGGAGTTCAAATTGCTTGCAAATGGACACAGTAGTAACTAAATTAGTATGGAATTTGTTTTTGATATAAATTGCTATGCCACCACCCTTCCTCAGGCGATCACAGCGAAATACATTATAGCCCTTAATACAAATATCCTTATCTGAGACAGATTTAGTAAGCCATGTTTCAGATACGGCCAAAATATCTGTATCGGTTGAATGGGCCCAAATTCTAATCATGTCCATTTTTGGGAGCAAGCTACGAACATTTAAATGGAGAATACCAAGACCACTTCTAGCTTTAAATTCATCAGGAGTGCTTATACTATTAAAAACAGGTCCAGGGTTTGAATGAACGTTGCCTGAGAGTAACAGCAACAAGAGGATAAAATACCTTCGCTTGATAGTGTTACATGTCGAAACGGAATGATCATTCTTAGGTTTAATTAAAAGAGCAGAGAGAAATTTCTCAGGACCTATAAAATGGCATTTCAATACCGAAATGCATGAAAGTCGAAGCAACTTCTCCTCTCCTCTCCTCTCCTAGTTTGAGAATCACCAGTTTATGTCATAAAACACTTAAATGTATGGATATATCAAATAGAAGTGTAATATACTAATACCCACCCAATACCCAATACATACCCTGGCAAATATCTGTATTTATACCAGTACCACCCAGCAAAACCAGCACCAACAGCAACAATCAGGGATAAAATGATCCAACAAGTGATGCAGGTTCCTATAGTGAGAGGACAGAGGTAAGAGAAGTAGAAAAACATGAGTTAGAATGGCATGGAAGGATTTATCTTACCATGCACGCTGTGGTCACATCACCTTTCCATCTGCAGGAAACTCAGAAGACTAAATAACACAAGCTAACTTTTATTTTTAGATTTATCTTCTGATTTTAATAAAATAGGAACATGTTTTAGCCAACAAATTGCTCAATGATTTTAACTCAAATGTGAATCCTGCATTTCCATGAAGGTTTTCCAGTCAAGAACACATCAGAATAGTGCAGTGGTAAATTGATAATTCCAAAGCCACTTTTCACACATTTCTTTGTGTTTCACTTCAACCACAGTTCTGTGATATACTGTCCTTAGCACTTGCATGCTACTGATGAATCCAGGGAGACTTGATAATGATGAATGCCTCTTTATTAGCAGAGTGAATCTCAAACCTCCAGACTGTAACCCAATATGAAGTATGAAGTGAACAACTTCAAGTTTTGTAAGTTCAGTGTGACTTAACTAAGGTAAATTGTCACGGCTCCGGCCATGACTCCGGGTTTCCCCCATGTTTCTCTGTGTCCCTGCCTCCCTTGTGTATCTCCACCTCCCCTGTCTGTCTCTCATTGTCAGTCTGTGTGTGTGTGTGTGTGTGGCTCCCTCTCCTGGCCCTGCCTTTCCTCCACACCTGCTTTCTATCAACTCATCAGCCCAGCAGGAAATATACCCCGGCTCTTCAACCACTCGCTGCCAGATTGTTCCGTCAAATGCCATGGTAGTCACGCTCTCGGCCGCTCTTGTGCTTACACTTACGAGAGTATCTCCCTGTGTCGTTTATGCCTATGCTAACCCTGCTCTCCTGTGTCCAGGATTCCCTGTGCCCTTCTTCCAGTGTGTCTCCTTATTGCACCCACGCTGCTACCAGCCTGCCTGCCAGCTTCCCCCTCATCTGCCTCTGCCCTAACCAGCCTAACCTCTTCACCCCCCTGCAATCCCTTCTCCCCAACTAAATATAAATAGGCCAACATTTTACCTTAGTGAATTAACTGTGGGAACTAATGGGAACTAATATTGAGTGTAAACTAAAATTTGATGTTAGTGACACAAATCTAGGTGTATTTTTGAGAAGTGTGATGTTTTAAATGTGAACTGAACAATGACATCTCTATTCAACACATCTTTCTTCTACCCAGTCCTCACCTTCTCTACAGCAGTCTGTTTTTAGAAACAAAGTCAATAGAATGTGAAGAACATAAACAACTTGACAGTATCAGTATGTAATATCATAGACTGCCCTAGTCCCTGAAGGGAGAATTTGAGCTACACCCTTCAAGTGGGAGGCTCAGGCAACCACAAGTGAAATCAAACACACTGAAGCTCCACATACCGTAAACCTGCTCTGCTGTAACAGACTCTCCATGCTCCTTAGTTACAGTCACGTAGCACACGATTTTATCCAAAGCCACTTACAAAGGTGATTGTTGACACTATGTGGGAATTGTAGCCACAACCCTTCGATTGAGTCTCATGCTCTACTGACTGAGGTGTCTGGGCCTACTTCCTTGTTCATGTTCTTCACTTTACATTGTTCATTTTATTTCTTACTGTTTATTTACTGTGTGTTATACATTCTGTATATTTTGTCCATTGTGAGTATTTTAAAATTGAGTTTTATTATGAAGTGACATATAATATATGACATCATTCAAACAAACCTTGCACATACACACATTTTACATTTCTCTCACATACATATATGAGATGCTTAAACATTCAAGTGTTAGAAAATCCTCTCACATACTGTTATTACCCTGAGTCATATGTATGTGTTGAGTGAACATGTGACCAGACAGAGATCCAGAGAAGTGTTTTGTTTTTTTAATAAACCTTCTTGTCTTAACGGTCATGAGTCCTGAAATAAGGCATGACCATGATGCAGTCACAAGACCGTGCATGTTATTTTTCCTATCTTGGTCAAACTTTGTCACAGGATGAATCGGACATGCTCATTTTTCACCCTATTCAAGAGTTCAAGAGTTTTATTTGTCACGTACACATACATGCAGTGAAATGAAAAGTGGCAATGCTCACGGGAATGTGCAAAGGGCACTATTATTTTTAGCGTTCTTTTTTTTCTATTTGCACATTTCAGCTTGGAGTACAGACATATCTCACCTTAGAGTATGGACATCGTTCAGTTTGGCATATGGACATATCTCACCTGAAGTATGGTGTACATAGAGGTATCCAACTGTTCTTCCATAGGGGTTAGATGCCTCACAGACGTAAAGACCATTCAGGTCAGCGGTGAAACTAAGAAACTGTAGAGTTCCTCCTTCTGCTTTGACAGCAGATTCAGGCCACGACCGGTTGACCCTGAAAACAACAAGGCAAACAACAAGGCTCAATACAAGTGAATGAGGTTTGATGTTCATAGGACACTGAAATGCTGTTATTATGTGTGTTAATCCTTTGAGCCCTAAGGTTTTTTGGGAATTCATGCCTGAAATTGCATACCTAAAATGAATAAAATATAGCTCCACAACCGTCTGGGCCACATACATTATCTTGGGCTCTATAAATAGATAACAATCGCCGTTTGATTATCATAATAAAGGAATAACCGTACAAGTTAGTCTCACCATGAGCTACGAGATTGTGAAACAATGACATATGGTCCTGTAGAAACTTTTGAATTTGCGCGCCAAAGTTTCGTGGTTGGTAATCAGGACTGACGTGGATGCTGTCTGCTAGCTAGCAACGTACTCCACCATGGTTTCTCTCTCTCATATATTTTGTTTACATTTACTTCCTGATGATATCACGCGAGGCGGTGCATTCATGCTCCCCCTGGCACGATAATCTCAGTAATATCCTCTAGTATGTGATGCACCATTATTTTCAGATCTTGTAGTGTGTGCATGTTTGAGATTAGACAGAAGAACATCTGCGAAGATCCTCCTTATGTGCGTGATGCAACCCGATTTCAAAATCGTTTCGGATTTTAAAACTTGTGGTGTGAGCCCAGCTTAAGTCGACACTAGATCGAGAGTTGGCTGTATGGAGGGGAGAGAGCGAGACCAGCAGCGTCTCACATTCACATCTCTTTATGTCCATCTTGTGCCACTCTACATAGTAAAACAACAAAGTAGATGACGGCACATGTATAAAAAAGGTAAATGAAACCTGGCTGTTTCCCAACTCAACTTTGTGTGGACACATACATACATACATCACAACATGTGCTGTAACTGTAACAGGTCACAAAGCCTGTGAGAGTGGCTAACCACACAATACCCGAAGGAAAACGGTTCAGTCAAACTACCTGCTCCAGGTGTAGTTTGGTTTTGGATTGGCATCTGACACACATTCAAACGCGTCTTTGGATGCTTCAGTAACAGTCACTGACATGGGTGCATCTGCAAGAAAGGAGAGATGACAGATGTGTTTTTGTGCAGCAACTGAGCACTCATTCTTTTTTTATAGTCGTAACATGAGTGATAGCAGAATGATAATGGAAGTAACACCCACACTCTAAACCGGACACTCCAGCACCCATATTAAACAACAACTGACAACTTAAATTCAGTGCTATTGTTTGGTTTTGAGGAGCCTAATGTTTGTCTTTCACCTGTTTGGGCCGTTAGATCAGTCTCAACTAGGAGGTACTTCCTTCCTAGTTTCAATCAGAGCATTGTAAGTGGTTCAATACATTGTTATATATTAGACAGGACTTTGAACTGTCCTTCACTAAAAGAAACAGAACTAGACAGGTGATACTTGTCGTCTGTGGGAACTGCACTGTGGGTTGAACCAATGTGTGCTTTGTGTAGAGTAATGTAGGTTGGTATGAGGACTGACTCCACAATAAGTAGCAGGAGAATAATTTATCCTGTAATGCACGACAACATAACATGGCAAAACAGTAATTTAATTGAAGAGCTTCACTGGTAGTATAAAATATAAAATAGTATATATCCAACTTGAAAAATAATACCATCTAAAATTAATTGGCCAATATTTCAAAAAGGCAGATGACTTTATCCTAAAAATGTAACTATTTTGTTTCAAGACAACTCATACATTTTACAGTAAGCAATAATGTATTTTACAGTCATGTCATCAGTCATCAAGAGCTTTGTTTTCAAATGATGGAGTGGATTTATCATTTTGGAACGAAACTCTTCAATTGAGGATGATTATCTGTTGTAACAAAGAACAAGAATAATGTGGAACTATGATCTAGGGCAGTAAGAGTATACCCACAATGGACGTCTATGAGGAAGGGCAGGGTTTTTCCTGTTGTCAAGGCTGGATGCTTCACCACACACTGGACCGAGTGATGGTTGACGTCACTGGTTGGTACTCCGACCAGGTAGCTGACTGTGGTGGTGGTACCGTTGGCATGTTGGGTGGAGTTGGTCACTGCCCTCACCGATTCAGCTAGAGAGCCGGTGTGCCAACTCACCTCTGCAGGGGGCCTGGCACCAGCAGCCATGCAGCTTGCAAAGGTAACTTCCTTGTTACCCAAAAGAGGATGCTCTACCTTCAGGCTTATGAATGGAGAGACTGAGAGATTTACAGTACACAAACAAACAAGTTAGAAAGCAAAAACAACAACCTATTCAAGTAACAAATATGCCTGGAATTCATCGACTTTATCCTGCACCAGAACATCAGACAATTTCAACAGGGCAGCAGTTATTTTAATATTGTCAGTGTGCATACCAGTACATGGAAATTTAAATCTAAATCAGACATGCATTTGAATCTTCATACTGACTCAAATAATGCATGCAGGAGTGAAAAATTAAAACGCTATAGTGGGATTGCATTTTCAATTTTGAATTAAGTTAATTCAGGCGTACAGTTAAAGGGGAATTCCAGTATTTTTAAACCTGGCTCTATTTGTACAAATTTGTCATTTATCGCCTCAGTCCTTTATCGCCACAGCTCTGAAAGATGAAAGATGAAGTGAGTTGTTGCAGGAAGAGGTTAAACAAAGGTTTCTGGTTAAAAAAAGGTCTATCTCTGTAGCGATCCTTTCCGTAATGTTGTCAGACACATGAATAACAATCTGAACCCGTCAGTGGCAAAAACAAGCACTTTTAGTGGACGTACCTTGATCGGCCCACTTGAGCCTACTTTTTGTACCTATTTTGCGGTATGAATGACGAATTTGTACAAATAGAGCCCAGGTTTAAAAATACCGGAATTAGGAAAATTAGGCTAGATATGGTTTAAAAGTGAACGGTTTGAAAGTAGACATCCATGGAAGTTAACGTACATACATACGTAAAGTACATAATGACTTCTCTGGTGCATATTTCTGATATTTCTAGCTGTTGATGCGTTGTTAAAATATGTAGTAATGTATTTACTGCTTGGTCTAAAACTGGCCAATACACAGCCAAAAGGATCCTGGGCTTCATGAGAGCTAAAGCATAGACACAACATGCTCAGTGGGACTCTCTATTGATAGGACAATGTAGAACAGTCGTCATCAAATCAAGTTTTCTATTCTGCCAGGTAGTTTTCATTGTAGTCATCTAATCAACATCACCATCTACCTGGTAGGATGGAAAAACCAGCAGTACTCTGGACACCGAGGACCAGATTTGAGGACCACTGATCTACAACATTCCATTAATTGAAAGATTCATTATACCAAACACTGTCAGAGGGATTTTCGCCTTGTGGCCTCCACTGGGGTACAAAGTGATGATGCAGGTATAGACTCCTTCGTCCAATAGCCTGACATGGGATAAATGGAGAGATCCATTGTTTTCTTTTATGTTCCCAATAAAACTGAATCGATCTCCAAGTCCATCGACAGAATGTGGACCATCCTGAAGTGAAACGATGCAGAAGTTGTGGTTCACTGGGTTTTCTATGGTCGCCTTCTGCCAAGAAATCAGAGAGATGACATCATGTGTCTCAGTCAGTCTGCAAGGTAAGGAAACATCCTGTCCTTGCACCGCAATCCTGTTTCCTCCAATCACCTGGACAGCTGGAAGGTACATAAGATATACAGATATCAGATATCATACATAGATATCAGACAATCAGGAACATGCTAACAGCTCAGAATTCAGAAAGCACACACACACACACAGACACACATCCATGTAATGGGCACAGTGAGCTCCAAGTATTTAGCTGCTGGGTTATTCCGGGTCAAATCACCCAAAGAGTTACACCCGACCATCTCAGAATTTGATGAAACTTGGTGTACTTGTTGGTTGGGATCCCACAACACCAAATCTCAAATTGCAGGTCAGTCGGACCAGTGGTTCAAGAGATACGGACCCTCAAATTTTGAGATTTTGTGCAAAAAGGGGCATGGTCGCTGTTGGGAATTGAATATTTGGCCACGGTAAGATTGTCTTGCTCTGGCCAGACACTAAATTACAATATACTAAGGCCGTCTGATGCCTCTTCTAATATACAATACAGGCCCTTTTGGTTGCCTTTGATCAATTGGAAATTAGCACAGGAGACGGTGTTCCCAGGTCTAGAGGAAGGAGGGGATGTTAGGGTTCTGTGGGTGTCTGGACCCAAATGCAGACCGCTGAGACAGGAGTAGGGAAAACAGGTTTTAATGGGGACAGAGGAAGAGCAGGTTAGTGAGACGAGGGGTATGGTGGTCAGGCTGGGGGGAACCGGGGTAGTGGTGAGGCTGGGGCGGAGGAGGCAGGTTGGAGGGGAAGCAGGCAGGCGAGGCAGGGATGGGAGAGACCGGAGGGAGGACAGGGAGCCGGGGAGCAGGCTGGGCTGGAGCAGGCAGACGAGGAGACACAGGGAAGGAGGCACACAGGGGGACGCTGTAGACAAGGACAAAAACAGTTAAACATGAACTTCACAGGAATTCAGGATAATGTGGATACAAAAGACCGAGAGGGTTTCTACCACTGGAGATAGCAGAACAATCTGGCGATGAGTGGATGGGAAGCCGGGGGTTATATACAGCAGGGTTTGATGGGTTGATGCAAGCCAGGTGTGGAGGAGAGGTAGGGCTGGGCGAGCGAGCCACGCCCAGGACACACACACACACACACAACCACAAGAGACAGACAGAGACAAACAGGGGAGGTAAAAACAAGAGGAAACTCAGAGGTAAGGGCTGGGACCATGACAGGGGACAGAGCTACACCCACTTTACTAAATTAGCACACAGATAACAGACAAAAGGTTGAGGGGGGATGTAAGGGACAATGCTAATTATCACATGGTCAAACTGTATAAATGAACTATATCATTGTGATGTTCTTCAGAATATCTTCACAGGCAGAGATGCTGCCCGATATTTCTCCCTTTCAGCACTGAATTGTATTAAATACTCATTCAATCCTCGGACGTAGTTTGTTGCTGCTTTCTTCTTACGTTCATCACCACGACCAAGAAATAATTCCTAACAGTCGCCAACCTTTGAACCCTCATATCTCAGGACCTACTGGGCTAATCTTCAAAAAAATGATAGCGTTGGAAAGGGAAAGGGTTTAAAATGTCTGTTATTTTGGGTTATTTGACACGGAATGACCCTGCTGACAAATCGATGTTTTGGCTCCATTTGCTTCTTAATTTCTATGTGAGATGATACAGCAACCATGCAGCCTGTCAACGTTAATTTGAGGGCACTTTTAGCTACATTGCGTCAGCTCACTAAGAACTACAGCCCTGAACACCCAGGCAACCATCTGTGGGAAATGATGTCAATCCATGAAGACCAGGACCACTTGCCTCCTCATCTCATTTGTCAGCTCTTCCCAGAGAGCCAGTAACCTCCTCAACCAGCCCTCCTTTGATTCCCTGTACAATCACACAATCTCTCAATTCTCTCAAAACTCTCCAGTTCGTCACCCTCTTAAAATAATGGCCTAAGTCATTTTTGAGGATTTTTTTTTTTTTTTGCATAAGTCATCTCTTCATGATGCTGGCCACCTCTGGTAAAATTGTCTACATCCTTAATTGAAAAGATCAGCTGTTCCTACCCCGGTAGTATAATGGCCTACGTCAAGAGTGTGATTTAGGCAATTTTAATCCTGATTTAGGCCAAATTACTTCTGGAGTAAGTGACTTAGGCAAACATTTTACAAGCTTTCAAGATGGCGGCTGCTTCAAGAAGAAAGAAATACTACCAGATATTTATTT
>JAXDDW010000425.1:0-19682 GCA_034670385.1 Hoplostethus mediterraneus | reverse complement strand
TAGCTATAGTTGGGTTTTTTACTCGGAGGGGTATCTCAAAAACTAAACCCTTTTTGGGATTTGTTCCTATACTTTTCTCCGTGTTTGCTTCGTGATCGGGGAAACATCTTCCTGCTTATGGATTTAGACTACGCTCGAGTGCTGTAACTATTTAGGCTCATAATAACATTGCTATAACAAATATTTTTATAAATATTACAATAAATGCCTATTTATGCAAGCTCGCTGGGCCACTCAGAGGTTGCTTCTGGGCCGGATGTGGCGCCCGCGGGCCGCCAATTGAATAGACCTGGTCCTAAGGAATCGACTCATCAATTTAATCATCGATCAATAGGAGGCAGCAAAATGCCAATGCTAGTGGAGGCACAGCCAAAGACATCAAACATCAATTCAATCATCACTCAATAGGAGGCAGCAAATTCACAATGCCATCGGGGGCTCGGCCCAAGGAAACCGTTGGCCAACTTTGATCAAAACCTCATGCTCTGAATCTCAAAACAAGCATGCCATTGCCTTATGGGTCTCAGCTAGTATATCCCGCCACAATCACAGGGAGGAACCCATCACATGTGTCATGCAGGACCTTACTCATGATGGCTCAGTGGAAACTGATATAGACCAAGACAATCTTCTTACCATCATGCAACGCAAAACGACATAACGGCTCTACTAGTGCAGCAAACACTCCTCACTGTCATTACCACCTAGGGATATTACCAACATTCGATGGAGACCCTCTTGAGTATAGCGCCTTCATTAGAGCTTTCGAGTATGGAGTGGAAGCAAAGGCTGCTACCAATGTAGACTGCTTATACTTTTTAGAGACAGTATACAAAAGGACAACCTAAAGAGTGGTTAAGAGCTCGTCAACACATGCCGCCTGATAGGGGTTATCAAAGAGCAAAGTAACGCTGTTACAAGAACGCTTTGGCAACGAGCAACGAATAGCCACTGCATACATGGAGAAGGCTCTGAGTTGGCAACCAGTGAAGTCAGAAAGACATCAAGGCCTTGCAAGCCTTTGCATTGTTTCTACGTGTCTGCTGTAACGCTATGGAGGACATTAGTTACATGTCAGAGATGAATATGCCATCCAACCTGCGTGTTATAGTCTTAAAACTCCCATACAAATTGAGGGAAAGATGGAGAACACTGCTTTTGAGCTACAGGAAAAGCCACACGGTCGTCAAGCAGGGTTCAGTGACATCGTTCACTTTGTTGAGCGGCAGGTATCCATTCTTCTAACCCACTCTTTGGAAATATTCAGGATGCGACCTGTCTCACCACCAAAGTACAAAGGTGGAACCAAAATCTCACAACTTCACTTTAAGGGAAAAGAAATAGCTTTGCTACTTCTGTGGCAGCTGTGAACTCTGAAACCATGACTCAAATGGAAGGGGAGAAAAGCTTTCCTGAAAGACCAAGAAGGACATCCTGTCTGCTGTGTGAAGAGGGTCACCGATTGGAGGTGTGCCCAAAATGGAGAAGATGCTGCACCGAGACAAAAACCAACTTTCTAAAAGAGAAAGGTGTTTTGTTGAAAGGATGAAAGGAGAAAGGATGTTTATCTGTTGGACACATGAGCAAAGATTGTCGTAGCCGTTTGTCATGCAAGCTATGTAAACTTCAAACATCCTACCATCATTCACATCCACTAGAAAGGGAAGAAGTCAAGGAAGTCAAATCGAGGATACACAGCAAGAACCATCAGGTTATGCAGTCTCTTCTAAGCCATGTGGCCACATAGGGGCCGGAGCACAGGATTGCGTCCTGCCAATTGTGCCTGTACAGATCAAGGCTACGAACGGCAGCAAAATACTAACCACCTACACCTCTTCTTGGATCCTGGCAGCAACGCCACTTTTTGCTCTGAGCCGACTCGTGACGGCAATTAAAGATGAGAGGAAGAAATGCCAAAATTCTATTGAGAACAATGGGACAAGAAAAGTTTGTTGACAGTCATGTCATTTCTGGATTGGAGGTAGCTGCTTTCAATATGCAACACCTACTTTGAACTACCTGGTGTGTATACACAGCACAAGATGCCTGTGACTCGTGAGAACATCCCACGACAGGAAGAGCTAAGTGCTTGGCCACATTTAAAACTCTGTGGAGGTTCCTGTCATTGATGCTGATGTGGAGCTGCTAATTGGAACCAACGTTTCAAAACTAATGGAACCATGGGAAGTGGTAAACAGCAATGGTGAAGGGCCCTCATGCTGTCAGAACCCTACTTGGCTGGGTTGTCTATGGACCACTGAGAGGAGGCAACGAGACTGAGAGCAGTTGCCCCACTATTAACCGCTAACAGAATCTCCATTGCTCACATAGAAGAAACTGCTGGTAAAACAATAAACCATGATTTCAACGAGATATCACCAGAGGAAAAGCCAGAAATGTCCAGAGAAGATCTGAAGTTCATGAATATCATGGGCAATTCAGCTGAACTTAATAACGGACATTACTGTTTGAGATTACCTTTCAGAGAGGACAACACAACCATGCCCAACAACCGTCATGTTGGGACATATGTCTCAACATGGGATTACAGCAACCCTATTGACCGTTGACCCTATGGACTGTCGACCCTATGAACTGTGACATGGACTTTATGGACTGAAGATACTTACACACACGTACGCATATCCGCGTTATGGACTTCATTGGCTCCAGTACTTGTATGATGTTGAATTGTTATGTTATAATACAGTAACAATTAGGGGCCGGTGTGTTGTGGCCAATTCAGTGTGCTGTACGTTGTCGTGTGTGTTTTGTTGTGCTTTGGAGTGTCTGTGCTGTTTTTGTCACCTGGTCACTAGAGGGCTCACTGGGGCTATAGTGGGGATGGTCACGGGGTAGCCTACTTATAGGAGTCACAGGTGAACAGGTGTGGGGAATTAGCCTTTTGGAAGCCACACAGTTTTTCAACCGTGGTACGTGATGCGTGAAGGTCATAGATTTGTCTAGTATAATGTTTGAGCTCGGGTTTTAATTTTGTATTTTTGTAGTGTAACTTTTAAAAACAATAAAAAGTCTGAAGAGTATTTCTATGGCGAACCTCATCATTTGCAACACCACGCGTTGGAAATGACTCCTGCAAATTCCCACAAGTGGCTTTCTTTGGTCGATCGATTGCCACTACACTGTTGATTTGTGTTGAGCCGAGGGACACGTGTCACGATCTTCTTCTTCCTTGCATTCTTCTTCTGATTTGGGTCATGTCACGATCGGAATCCACAGATCAATAATTGTAAGACAACGCGCAACGTGCAGATGGTGTGCACGACAGGTCATGTTCAGCGGCGGCCGGTGACACAGAGATCAGAGATCACAGACACAGAGATCATAGAGTGAACGCCCATACCCACCGGTACGGACGCATGCACAGCGCGCTGCTGCGCTTCACT
Source organism: Hoplostethus mediterraneus (assembly GCA_034670385.1). Classification (NCBI taxonomy): domain Eukaryota; kingdom Metazoa; phylum Chordata; class Actinopteri; order Trachichthyiformes; family Trachichthyidae; genus Hoplostethus; species Hoplostethus mediterraneus. The sequence continues at coordinate 16,275 of JAXDDW010000425.1, read as the reverse complement.
TCCGCTCCCATGTTAACGAATGCGCAGATCCCACCGGCCGTGGCGCACTGCAGGTGGGCGGACGGCTCGCAGACGTGGAACCCGCGTGTGTCCGCGCAGCACCTCATAGAAATACATTGTCTATGCACAATATCTGCATCATATCACCACATATGAATGTTTTTCAACCCTACTATAGTTTTACTAGTGTCATTAATTATTTTAATACATAGGCTATTTTATTTTAATATAGGCCATAATGAAAAAGGGAACAGAGACAATCACCATTATGGGATGAATGAAGTTAAATCAAGTCATACTTTTTGGATATAACCAGTTATTCCCGTTTTTATAATGCTTTTCTTTATTAAAGTATACAAATATATATATATTTGTTCAATTAATTAAGACTATGCTTACTTCTGTTTTCATAATGCGCTCTGAAAAAGCAGTAGCCGACTCGAGTGCACAAACAGGGCTTTGGTCTTTTAACTGCTACAGTTTTAGTGCTATTTTTTTTAGTGCCGGAGCGCAGTCAATCAAATATGACTCAACACGTCTCTGTGCTCTCTTGTGCCATCTACTGACCATGACTACAATGTTCGTTTGAATGGGGTTAAATGAGAATGGCCGGGGCGTTCCGTCCAGCGCCCCAAATGCTGTCATAGACCTCAAGCTAAAGTGCAGTCCTTCCATCAACCGCTAGGTGACAATACATGTCAATGTAGTGTGTGAGGGGCATACAACTCGGCGCCCCAGAGCAACAGAGACGGCAATGAAGTCCGCAAACCAACCAAAGCCAATGATTCCAACATACACGTATTGACTAGAACACATTTATTGAATTATATAGGGGCGCCCCTAGCCCCATGAGCAGCACTAAACAACATAACAAATTAACACAGCAGACAAAAACAAGGTTTGACAAGTCCTGGCTTCACTCCTGCTCCTCAAAAGACGCAAAGACTTTCATTTTTCCTGTTGTCAACTGCTCCACAAAGAAATCTCGAAATCACTCTTTAACTGGAATGAGAAATGATGGTTCATGAGAATATTTTCTTCTTCATCCAGACCATGAACAACTGTAAGTGACGTTTTTAACGCACCTTTCTTGTAGATCCAGCCCCTTGTGGTCGTTCATTGTTTGCAAATAAACTCAAAAAACCAAAACAATTCTCCAACTAACTAAAGTAGCTACAACTTTGTTGTCAAACAAACAAACAATGTCAAATGTGTGCTGTCAATTATGTTGATGTGTGTGTGAAATGCGCCGTGTAAGTTTCATATAAACTTTTTTAAAGTTATGAAAAAACTTTGGTTGTGCTTTGTTCTACCTGGGGGAGGGGTATCTCAAAAACTAAACCCTTTTTTGGGATTTGTTCCTTACTTTTTCTCCGGGGTTTGCTTCGGGGATCGGGGAAAAAAAAAAATCTTCCTGCTTATGGTTTTTACCCCCTCCCGCTCGAAGGGGGTTGTAACTTTTTTAGGTTTTCCATAATAACATTCCCTTTTAACAAATTTTTTTTTAAATAAAATATTACAAATTAAATCCCCTATTTAATGCAAGCTCGCTGGGCCACCCCGAGGTTGTTTTCTGGGGGATTGGCCCCCGGGGGCCCCGCCAATTGAATAGACCGGGCCCAAAGGGAAATGGACTCATAAATTTAATACCCCGATCAATAGGAGGCAGAAAAATGCCAATGCTAGTGGAGGAACACCCAAAGACATAAAACATAAATTTTCAATCATCACTCAATAGGAGGAAAGGCCAAATTCACAATCCCTTCGGGGGCTCGGGCCCAAAAGGAAAAAATTTGGGCCCAAACTTTGATCAAAAATCATGCCCCTAAATTTCTAAAAACCAAGCATGCCATTGCTTTAGGGGTTTCTCAGTTTGTATACCCCGGGCCCCCAAAATACAGGGGGGAAACCCCTTTCACTTTGTGTCATGCAGGCCCTTCCCTTCATGATGGTCGGGTGGAAACTGATATAGCCCAAAGGGACAATTTTTCTTCCCCATCATGCAAGGGAAAAAACGCCCAAAACGGGTCAAATTAGTGCAGCAAAACACCCCCTCACTGTCATTACCACCCTAGGGATTTTCCCAAAATTCGAGGGGAAACCCTCTTGAGTATAGCGCCTTCTTTTGAGCTTTCGAGTTTTAAAGTGGAAGCAAAGGCTGTCCCAAATTTGTGGGACTGCTTATACTTTTTAGAAAGGGGTATACAAAAGGAAAACCCTAAAGATTTGGTTAAGAGCTGTAAAACCCATGCCCCCTGTTTGGGGTTATAAAAGAGCAAAGTAACGCTGTTACAAGAACGCTTTGGAACGAGCAACGAATACCCAACTCCCTTTACATGGGAAGGTTTGAGTTGGAAACCCAGTGAATCGGGAAAGACATCAAGGCCTTGCAACTTTGCATTGTTTTACGTGTCTGCTGTAACGCTATGGAGGACATTATTTTACATGCCCGAGTTAAAATTGCCATCCAACCTGCGTGTTTTTGTTTAAACATCCCCTTACAAATTGGGGGGAAAGAGGGGAGAAAAAACTGCTTTTGGGGCTACGGGGAAAAAGAAAGGGGTCTTTCAAGCGGGTTCAGTGACTCTTTCCCACTTTGTTGGGGCCCGGCAGGTACCCATTTCTTCAAAACCCACTTTTTGGGAAAATTATTCGGGGATGCCCCCTGTCTAACCCCCAAAGTAAAAGGTGGAAACCCAAAATCTCAAAAACTTCATTTTAAAGGGGGAAAAGGGAAATAGCTTTGCTACTTCTGTGGCGCTGTGAAAACTCTAAAAACCATGACTCAAATGGAAGGGGGGGAAAAGCTTTCCTGAAAGACCAAGAAGGACATCTGTCTGTGGGGAAAAAGAGGGCCCACCGATTGGAGGTGTCCCCCCAAAATTTGGAAAAGATGTTTGCCCCCGGGGAAAAAAAACCAAAACTTTCTAAAAGGAAAGGTGTTTTTTTAAAAGGATAAAAGGAAAAAGGGATGTTTATTTTTGGAAAACATGAGCAAAGTTTGTCGTAGCCGTTTGTCATGCAAGCAAATGAAAATTTAAAAAATTTCCTACCATCTTTAACTTCCACTGAAGGGGAAGAAAGTAAGGAAGTCAAACCCGAGGATACACGAAAGAACCATCAGGTTACGAGTCTCTTCTAACCCATGTGGCCAAAAAGGGGCCGGGACAGGTTTTGCGTCCTGCCAATTGTGCCTGTACAGATAAAGGGCTACAAAACGGCAGAAAAAAATACAAACCCACCTACCTTTCTTGGATCCGGGCCAGCAACCCCCACTTTTTGCTCGGCCCGGATCGTGAGGAAATTAAAGATGAGGGGAAGAAATCCCAAAAATTCTATTAAAAAAAATGGGACAAGAAAAGTTTGTTGACGTCTGTAAATTTTGGATTGGAGGTACCCTTGCTTTAAATTTGCAACCCCTATTTTGAACTACCTGGTGTGAAATACACAGCCCCAAGATGCCTGTGATCGTGAGAACCCCCCACGACGGAAAAAGTAAGGGTTTGGGGCCACATTTAAAAACTCTGTGGAGGTTCCTTTTCATTGATGCTGATGTGGAGCTGCAAAATTGGAACCAAGTTTCAAAATTTTGGAACCATGGGAAGGGGAAAAACAGAAAAGGTAAAGGGGCCCTTTCCATGTGTCAGAACCCTATTTGGCTGGGTTGTCTATGGCCCTTTTGAGGGGAAAGGCAACGAAAATTGAGAGCAGTTGCCCCCCCTTTTAAACCGCTAACGAATCTCCATTGCTCACATAGGAAAAAATGCTGGTAAAACAATAAAACCATGATTTAAAACGAGAAAATCACCAGGGGGAAAAAGGGCCAGAAAGGCCCAGAGAAGATCTAAAAGGTTCATGAATATCATGGGAAAATTTCCCAGTGAATTTAAATTAAAAGGAAACATTATGTTTGAGATTACCTTTCGGGAGGAGGACAACAAAACCCTTGCCCAACAACCGTCATTTGGGGGGACATATGCTTCAACTGGGATTACAGCAACCCTTTTGGGCCCTTTGGGACCCTAGGGAAACGTCGACCCTATAAAAACTGTGAAGGGACTTTATGGATGAAAATACTTTACACCAAAAGTACGCATATCCCGGGGTTAGGGAAACCTTAAATTGGCTCCAGTTCTTGTATGTTTGGTTGAATTGTTATTTTAATAATCCCCAGTAAAAATTAGGGGCCCGGTTTGTGTTTGGGGCCCAAAATTCAGTGTGCTGTACGTTGTGTGTGTTTTTTTGTTGTGCTTTGGGGGGGGTTCTGGCTTTTTTTTGTCCCCTTTGGTTTCACTGGGAGGGCTCACTGGGGGTTTTAAAGGGGGAAATGGTAAAGGGGTTTCCCTATTTTTAAGGAGTCACAGGTAAAAACAGGTGGGGGGAATTACCCTTTTTTGGGAAGCCACAATTTTTTAAAAACCGTGGAAAAGTGATGCGGGGAAAGGTATAGATTTTTCAAAGTAAAAAGTTTGGGGCTGGGTTTTAATTTTGTTTTTTTTGTAGTGTAACTTTTAAAAACAATAAAAAGTTAAAAGAGAAATTTTTTTGGGCCCCAAACCCTCACCCAATTTGCAAAAACCCGCTTTGGGAAAAATTGACCCCCTGCAAATTCCCACAAGGGCTTTCTTTGGTCAAATCGATTGCCATTTACACTTTGTTTGTGTTAAAGCCGGGGGAACGTGCCCGATCTTCTTCTTCCTTGAAATTCTTCTTCTGTTTTGGGTTTCATGTCACGATGGAATCCACAATCAAAATTGTAAAAAGGGGCAACGGGGCGGGTTTTTGGTTTTCACGCAGGTCATGTTCAGCGGGGGGCCCGGTGACACAGAGATCAGAGATAACGACACAGAATTGGGAGTAAACCCCCCTTTACCCCCCCGGGTTTCGGACGCATGCCGCGCGCGTTTGCGCTTAAATTCCCGCTCCCATTTTAAAAGAATCCCGCAAATCCCCCCGGGCCCGGTGGGCGCCCTGCAGGTGGAGGGGGCGGCTCGCAGGGGGGAAAAACCCCGGGGGGCGTGTGTCCGCCCCAGAAACCTCATAAAAAATACATTGTTTTAAGCACAATTCTGCATCATATCCCCAAATATGAATTTTTTTTAAACCCCCTACTATAGTTTTCCCTAGTGTCTTTTAATTATTTTAAATAATAGGCTATTTTTTTTTTAAATATAGGCCAAAAATGAAAAAGGGAACAGAGACAATCACCATTATGGGATGAATGAATTTAAATCAATTTCCATACTTTTTGGATATAACCATTTTTCCCCGTTTTTATAATGTTTTTTCTTTTTTAAAAGGGTATAAAAAATTATATTATTTGGGTTAAATTTAAATTTAAAGGGACTATTGCTTACTTTGTTTTCATAATGCGTCTAAAAAAAGCAGTACCCGCCCTCGAGTGCAAAAACGGGGGTTTTGGGTTTTTTAACTGCTACGTTTTAGTGCTATTTTTTTTTGTGCGGAGCGCAGTCAATCAAAATATGACTCAAAAGTCTCTGTGCTTTTCTTGTCCCCATCTATAAACCATGACTACAATTTTCGTTTAAATTTTGGGGGTTAAATGGGAATGGCCGGGGCGTTCCGTCCGGCGCCCCAAATGCTTTTCATAGACCAAAGCAAAAGTGCAGTCCTTCCCCCAACCGCTAGGTGACAATCATGCCCAATGAAAGTGTTTTGAGGGGCTTTAAAAACCGGGGGCCCCCAGAGCAAACAGAGAGGGCAATGAAGTCCCCCCAAAAACCAAACCCAAAACCCAAAAGGGTTTTTTCCAAAATTACAGTATTGACTAAAACCCCTTTTTTTTTAAATTATTTAGGGGGGGCCCCCTTAGCCCCATGAGAAAAGCACTAAAAAAACTTTAAACAAATTAACAAAAAGCAGCCCCAAAAAAAAGGTTTTGGGAAAAGCCCTGGCTTCACTCCGGGCCTCCTCAAAAGAGCAAAGACTTTCTTTTTTCCTTTTTGTCAATTTGCTCCAAAAAAAAAAATTTTCGAAAATCACTCTTTAACGGGAAAATGAAAAAATAAAGGGTTTCCATGAAAATTTAATTTTCTTTTTTCATCCAGACCAGGGGAAAAAAACTTTTAAGTGAGTTTTTAAAACGCCCTTTCTTGAGTTTCCACCCCCTTTGGGGGTCGTTCATTGTTTGCAAAAAAACTCAAAAAAAACCCCCAAAAAAAATTTTCCCCCAACTAACAAAAGTAGCAAACCAAACTTTTTTGGGTAAAAACAAAAAAACCCAATGTCAAATGTTTTGCTGTAAATTATGTTGATGTGTGTGTAAAAGGGCCCCTGTTTTAAAGTTAAATGAGCCCAAACCAAATTTACCCTACAAAATAAACTAAACCCTGTGGTTAGAAAACTGTTTTTGGGCTTCCATAAGGCCGGGACTCCTTTTGCCCCTCAAACCTTTTGTTCCCTTACCCAGGTAAACCCAAAACCCCCCAAGGGCTCTTTTATAGGGGTTTGGGGTTTGGGCCAACCCAAAAAAAAAAAAATAGCTGTCACTCGGGAATCAGCTGTCACTCAAACTCAGCTGTCACTAAAAACTCAAAATAAAAGAAACAAAATTTATGGGAAGTCTTGCGGTTTAATTAAAAAACAAAAAGCTATTTCGGCTCCTACTTTTGGGGCCCCCAATTGGGGGTTTTGTAGTTAACAAAAAAATTTACTCTAACTTAAATTTTTAAAGGGGGCTAAATTTAAAATTTTTTCTTAACTTTCCTTTTTTTTTTTTAAAATGGATTTTTTCAAACCATGACTTTTCAAAATGAATGCTTCTTGTAGCAAACTTTAGCTTTGATGGGGCGTTCTAGTTTGCTCGCCCTTGTCTTTATTTAGCAAAACTTTTTACTTGCCCCTTTGGGCTTTCCGGCAGGGGTTTGAACTCTGGCCATTAACCGGGAGCGCCGGGGGAAAGCAGTGTAAATCCACTATGGCAAAACATCATCAGTAGCAAGGTTTCTCTTTGAGGTTTTCCATTTCTGGCGTTCCTGCTTTAAGGGGGAAGTTTTTTCCCTGCCCCTTTCTCTTCCAGAAAAAAAATAAACAGGTATTGGTTTTGTTTCCATCTTTTCCTGGAATACAAGTCCCCCTTTTGGGGAAAAGAGTCCAGGTGGCATGATCGGTTTTTCCCTTTTAAGTGAAGCAAATGGTTGGGTTTTTGAGGGCCTCCAAGTCATTAGGGGTTACCCCGTTATTGGACGATCATTGAAATTTGCTTCACTTCACAAAGCGCCCGTCTGAAAGGGCCTTCCCCATCTTTTTGCTTGCTGTTTCATGACGGAGGAAAGTATGTTTTTTACCTGACGTATAAACCCGCTCCCACACCCCTCATGATGGGAAGGGAAAGGAGGATTGAAAAAATCCCCTTTTTTCCCCCTGAAGCGGGGGTTTTCCTCGATCTTGCTGTGATTCACCCCCTTAACGGCTTTCGGGAGCTCCGTTCAGAACTGATATAGTTTTCCCGGGGTTTGGGACCCATTCCACAACCCTTGGCCTCTTTGCGAGGGAATCTGGGATGGCTTTGATGCAGGAACCCAGTAGTAAAAGGGATAAAGCCTTTTCCCAGGGTAAACGGCAGGGGGTTTTAAGCCTTAAATTTCAACCTACTTTTCACAAAAGCTTGCCCCACGTTTTCACTTCGATTCCCCCCAAAAGGGTAGTCTGAAACCAAAAAACGAAAAGGTGGCGGGTTTGGGTTTGGGGGACACGACTTTTTGTTTCCCCCTGCTTTGGGCCCCTTTGTCGAGGGAAAAACATCATTCTTTGATGACTTTTCTTGCTTCTGGGGTTGGCATGTAAGATCCAATATTTCCCACCCTCAGGGGGAGAGCATATGGCCCCTTTCCCCTCCATGCCCAAACTCGTTGTGAATGTCTCCCCAAGATGACCCTTGGCAAGGTGGACACTCCTTTCGGTAGGAGACTGGATGAAGGAGTTCCTGCGGCATCGCTAACCGGGGTTTAAAACCCGTCCCCCAACTCTTAACAACCCATCTTAAAAGGGGAAGGATTGCCTGGGGAAATGGCACTGCTTCTCTTTAAACATGGGGTTTTCCCTTTTTTAAAACCCCAAAAATGTTTTTGGGGAAAGTATTGACTTTGCCCTGTAACTGTTTAATTGTCTTCTCGCTTGTGTCATGTCTTTAAGGGTAAAGAGTTTTTTTCCCTCCCAGTTTTTTTTGGGAACTTGATCAGTTGTTGTTCAATGGTTTCTTTGCTGTCACTCCCCGGGGAGCTTTTCCGCTAACTCCTTTCTTTTTTTTCCCTTCGTTTTTTGTGGGGTTTCCCTTTCTGAGCTTCAGCTTCCAGCTTCGCTCTTTGCATCACCCCCCTTTGGGAAAAAAAAATTTTCCAAAAAACTTGCTTGTGGGACCCTTTTTTCCTCCTTTGTTGAAATGTGAGGGCCCATCATTTCCCTTTTTTGACCTCTGGGTCATTGAGGGAAGGGGGAAACTCAGCTCTTTGGCAGTGCTGGCCAAAGGCCCTTTTTTCCTTCCAAAGAAATTCTGGGGCCCTGAATCCACCTCGTAGAGTTCGTATGTTTCTGCAGGTTTTTGCCTCGTGAGGAATCATTTAGCCGGGGGGTTTTGGGTTTTGAGCTTAAATTTCTCCCTGCTGAGTTGCTGAAATTCTCTTATCATGGAGACTCGATTTGCCCACAAACGTGTGGAAACCCTTTTTTTTTCATTGGGGATGTAAACGCGGGGCATGTGTGTCGGGCCCGAAGACTGATTTTCCAGTGCAATCTTTCAGTTTGTTCTCAGCATTACATCTGTTCTGGGCAGCAAGGACTGCTGCTGTAAGCTCAAGTCTTGGGTTTGGTTTATTTGCTTGAGCGGGGGAGATCTTGCTTTGCCTATGATGAATGCGATGTGGTTTCTCCAAGCGGTTTTTTTTTTTACGAGGTAGGTGGGCAACACCATAACCCCGACCATGGCGTCATGAAAATTTATGGGAGTGTGCCGACTTTTCCTCCCAAAAACCCCCTTGGCTTTATACATCTGCCAACAGGAAACCCGTGAGTTGGCTCAGGGCTGTGAGCCATCTTTTCCACGTATAGCCAAAAGGACTCGGTTCTTTTTCCCTCCCAAACCCGCAGCTGGATCCCGCAAAAAGCTCTTGAAAGTATGTTTTTTGCCGTCAAGATGAAAGGAGCCCAAGGGGAAAACCTGGGGGGCGTATACCCGAAACAGATACAGAAAAAATACCCCTTCTGGTGGCTGGTGAATTTTGTGGCTGTTCTGAAAGAGAGTGTGTCAGTCCCCTACAAACCCAATGAAAATCCCAGTTTCCTTTTCCAAAAGGGAGGGGTTTTCCCTGTCCCGATCCAATCCTTCACTCTTTTGCTCTTTCCCCCTGCAGGCAGGGGAGGAAGGACGGCCGGGGTATTGCTTACCCCCTTGGTCAACCTAAAACCCCCCTTCCAAGCAGGCATTTTCTGAGATTTCCCGGACCAAGGTTTTGGATTCACTTCGGTGGGGAAATGATGTTAAAAAATCATCCACGTAAAAAAGGGTTTTTTTGATGGTTAAACGGAGTCCTTTACCTGTATTTTTCCCAGGTTATCCTCCCCTGTTTTCTTCAAGGCAAAGCCCAGCACAACTAGGAGGGTGGAACCCAGCCCAACAGTGGGGAACAGTTCCCCTTCTATTTTCTGCCCCGGGGGTTTTTGGTTTTCATCACCCCTCAGGCCCCCCAAAGGAACGAAAGGGAAATCAACATCTTCAGGTGTACTCCCGACCTGATTTAAAACTTTTCCCCCTTTTATCGGCCCTCATGGCGATGGGTTCCTTTCCGAAAAACCTGGGGGGAGAAACCTAAAAGGTGTTGGATAAGTTGGGCCTTGTAAAAAACTCTTTGTTTTAAGGATGTTTCCCCCGTATGTTGCAGCCCCGTCAAAAACCCCACGAATGGTTTCTTCCCCTGGGTGATACCCCCTGGTGGGTATTTACCCTATCCATTCCCTCATTCTTTCTAGTTGGTTGTCTGGAACCTCTTTTGCATGGGCCTTTTCTGTATGACTCATTTATGAAAATCCCTTTTAATCCTCAAAGAACCCCCCTGGGGCTTTTTTGAATTTCTTAATGAGGGTTTAAAGGGGACGTTGTTTTGAATGTGACGGTTCTTTGGCCCCTTTCACATTTATCCCTTTCCCGGAAAAAAGGGGGTTGGAGGTAGTAGTGTCCGTTCTTTAATGTAACGGGATTTAGAGGGTTTTTTGGGGAAAATGTTTATCTTCAACGGATAACTCGCTTTTTTCCATGGTGGGCGTGTTTTAGGAAAAATCTTGATTGTATTTTTGAACAAAAAACTCTTCAAAGTTAGCCCAATTTAGGGTTTGTTTGCTTTCCCCGACATGGTCCCTCCTTTGCTATCCACACAGGGGCTGCTGGTTTTAGCGGTCCCCCTTTTCTACCACCCCCGTTGTGTTTTTAAACCCCCATAAGGGCCAAATTTCCCCTTCAATGTTCAAACCTTCCCCTGGTTCCAAAGCTTTAGGGCATTCAATCCAATGACAGTCCACGTCTTTGTCGACAGCGGCCAACTGAAATTCCTTGAGGGATGGCCCCTTTCCCCAAAATGTCGTCCTGTGTGGCGATATTTTTCCCCCGTGACGGGGGTTTTTAAAGTGTGTACCTTCTGGCAGCTTCATGAAAGTTTTTACCTTGAAGATGCCCACTTTGGCCCGTTAAATTTTTGTAGCAGCTTAAAAGGTTTCTCCCGCCCATTTTTTTCAGAAAGGGAATCTCGTTCCCCGTCCCTGGATTTTGAGCTGTTTTTATCAAATCTTCCCGTACAGAACGTTGCGGTGCCCTTTCCGGATCCAAAAAAAGGGGTAGGTTTGGGAAACCCTTTTTCCCTTTAGCTGTTTAATCTGTACAGGGGAGAAAGGAGGGGAGCGGGAATTTCCCTTTCCGGCCCCAGTGATGGGTCACTGATTTTTCATTTGGGAAAACCCGAGGGGCTGCTCAGCTTTTCTTTTGGCATTTTCCCAAAAGCAGTTTTCTTCTGGGTGGGAAAACTTCTTTTTTGAGCACCATTTTTCTTCGGGTTTTTGATGTGCAGTTGAGTAGGGTGTTTTCTTTTTACAGAGGTACATTGGGAAGCCTTTTTTTTGCAATTTGGCTCATGTGGGCCCAAAAATTAAAAAATCCGAAACAAGCACCTTTTGGGGCTTGAGAAAAAACCCCCTTTTTTTTTGTGGGTCCTGCTTTGGGAATTTTTCTACAAAAAAACCAGGGTTTTGGTCTGCTGAAAAAGAAGGGAATTTGGGCTTTGAAAAAGCAATTCCCGATATTTAAGTCTTTCATTTGAGTTGATTTCTCCTGGTTTTCACAGGGGTTTTTCTTTGGGTGGTAAGTTTGTTTTCCCCTTTTTACAGGCTTCAGTGGCTGGGGCAAAGGGGAGGGGGAGAGTAAATTTAAAGGTCTCCTTTCCTTTAGTCTTCGGCCAAAAGGAGTTAATTTCAGTGGCCCAAACTACTTCGTTTTGGGGGTAGGTTTTAAAAGGGGTTTGTTCCCGGAGCTTTGTTTACTGGGCGGGGATCTTGAAAGTCCCCCAATAAAGGATTGAGCTGTCTTTGGCTTGCTTTTAACAAAATTTTTCCCTGTCTTCGAAACTTGCTCTTTGGGGTTGTTTTCTTTTTTGTATGTCACAAGCGAAAGGACCTGAAACCCGGGGCTTCCTTTAAACTTTTGGGGAAAGGGGGAGCTTTGGGGAAAAAAAAGTATTTTTAGATTGGAAGGGGGGTTGTGTTAATTTCCTCCCAAATACTGTTCCCCTTTTGAAGTTGCGTTTTTAACATCCTCTCAAGAAAAGTCCATAAAGGGTTGCAAAGGCCCTTTTTGGTCTTTTAACTTTAATGGTTGGGCCCAGCCCAGGGGTTTTTCGATTTTTTAGGCCAGCTGTTTTTTTCATTTCCTTTGGGCCCAAAGTTTTTCCCAAAAAGAAACCTCCTGGCCCCCCCCTTTTTACCCCATTGCAGGCCCCAAAAAAAACACAAAAACTACGCACTTTGGGGCCTTTGCCCTTTTCCGTTGTGAACTGTTCTAGGAAAAATTTGTCTTGTTCCCCTTTGGGCGCTATCGTTTTTGGGGGTTTCAATGGCAAATGTTCAAAAGGGTCGAATAAAAAAAGATACTGCAAATTTGGGTTTACCAAAAGGGAAAGCTGTTTTTTTCTTTGACTGGGAAAAAAATTAAAAACCCAAATTTGTTGGGTTCATAAAAGAGTTCAAAAAAAAACCCCCATTTTGTTTTTTTTCTTTAAACACTCCTTTTCCCCCAGAGTTTTATTTTAACTTCAAGACCAAAAAAGTCAGAATTTTTTTTTTTGGGGCCCCCCCCTTTCCCAGCCTTCCCGTTTCTATTTTGGGGGTTTTTTGGGGTTTTCCTTTTGGGTTTTGATGGGCCTTTTTTTTATAAAACTGCAATTTTGAAACCAACCCGCGCTGGTGTTTTTTGAGGGCCTGGGGTTTTTTTTCTTTTTGGGGTTTTTAAGGTTTTTTTTTTTTTGAGGGGGGGCCTCCTTTTTGGTTTTTTGAGGGGTTAAACCCTTTTTTTGGGGGGTTTTCTTTTCAAGGCCCCTTTGTCGGGGTTTCTGGCCCTGTAAGCATTTCCCAAACCCTTTGGGGGGGGGGAGTTTTTTCCTTTTTTTCCAATTTGAAAAATCTTCATATATTCCAGAACCCCCTTAAAAATTTTCAAGCGGTTTTTTAGCTTTTGCTCAGCGTTTTCCCCTTGCAAACGTTTCTCTTTTTGCTTTTTAAAGGGCCTTTGGGCCCCTTTTCCTTTTTCCCTTTGATGCTTCTTTTTCAGGGATTCCCGCTCGAACTATTGGCTGCTTTCCCCTGCCCCCGGCCTGGCCGCCCCCTTTAATTTTTTTTTCCGGTGGTTTTAAAGTTAAAGTGGACCCCTTTTTGGGACCCCCACTGTCCCCTTTTGGCCCCACCGGGGTCAAGCGCCCCTTTAGGATTTTCCCTTTTTTTTCGGTTTTCTCCTTCTTTCAGGATATTCAAGTGCTCCTCATAAAGCAAGGGGGAATCCCCTCCTTCTTTCCACATCTCCCCAGAATTTCCCCTGAACCTTTTTACTTTAGGCTCAAAACCCAAACCATTTGGTCACCCTCTTTTTTCTTCTTCTTTACATTAAAACAAAACCCGACTCTTGAAATTCACAAACTTTCCAATGAATTAAATTAAATCTTTTAAATTTCATTTTTATGGAATGTTTTGGGACCGTTTTTTTGAACTTTATTGTTCCCAAAAGATCTTGAATTTTTCATTTTTTTCCCGCGTGTCAATTTCACTCAGGGGCCCCCCTGCAAAAGGGAGGGGGCGCAAATCAATTTTTAAAAGGCTTTCCCCCCTCTTCATCAGCCCCGGAGGGCCCCCGTTTTTGGGTTCCCCCAACCCTTACTTGGGCCCGGGAATAAAGGGGGCTATTCATTTGGGAATGTGTTGGGCCCCCAGGCTAGTCACTGTAGCCTTTTTTTGAGGCCCTCACCCCCAACAAAACTCAAATTTTGTTTTTCAAATAGATACGTGATTCCCGGCGCCCAACAGAAAGTTTGGTTTATCCCCTTTCGCAAATGCCTTTCAGCGCTCCAAAAAACCCAAACCCCATTCAACCAACCCCTTTATTCCCCCAAAAAATCAATTTCCCCCGGAGACATCCAATCCCCAAAAACCAAAAAAAAGCGACGCAAAAATTCCCCTCAAAAAAAAAGAGAGAAAATCCAAAAGCAAACAATTCCTTATACAATGATTTTTTTCTTTAGCATAATTTCATTTTCACATCCAATTTTTTTTGTTTTAACCCCCTTGTCCCCAAAGTTCCCCTTCCAAACCCGTTCGCTTGGTTGAATCCAATTAAAATTTCCCCTTTTCCCGTGAGCCAAGGTGGTTTCGGGAAAAAATTCCCCAATGCAAAGTTTTTCTAACTTAATGTAGTGACTATTCCATTTAAACTTATAGTCACTGCCCCGGCAATAGTAGATTGTTTTTAACGCACCTTTCTTGTAGATCCAGGCCCCTTGTGGTCATTCATTGTTTGCAAATAAACTCAAAAAACCAAAACAATTCTCCAACTAACTAAAGTAGCCTACCAAACTTTGTTGGTCAAAACAAACAAACAATGTCAAATGTGTGCTGTCAAGTATGTTGATGTGTGTGTGAAATGCGTGTGTAAAGTTCAATGAGTCCAAACCAAATTTATCTACATATAAACTAAGCTGTGGTTAGAAAACTGTGTTTGCTCTCCACTAAGGCCGGGACTCCATTGTCCCTCAAACCTTTTGCTTCCCTTATCCAGGTGAACCACACCCCAATGGCTCATTACTATGGGTGTGGCCAAGCAAACAAATCAGCTGTCACTCAGACTCAGCTGTCACTCAAACTCAGCTGTCACTCAAACTCAAAATAAAAGTAGAACAAAAATATGGGAAGTCTTGCGGTTATAATTATATAAACAAAAAGCTATTTCGGCTCCTACAACAACCTTAGTTCTTTAAGGGTTGTTATGTGGTCTTCCCTGTCCAATCCAATTACACCAGGCAGGGAAATGGTGCCTTTACATGTTTGGAGTTTGCACCACCCTGCTGCCTCTAGGGTGTCCCTTAGAAGAACATCTGCTTCCTTGAAGAAAAAGGAAGAATAAAGATTAAGAGTAGTGCCTCATTGGGTGATCAAGACAAATTACACCCCTGTTTCACAATACCACCAAAGGCATGCAAACAAAAGCCACTAAGGGGGTTTCAGTGATATCTATAACTACAAGTCAACAAGTCATCACAACTATTATACTATGTATCTTACCATGCATCAATCCTACACATAGACTACATACCCAGTCCACAGCTCCCAGTTCACATTTTTGTTTACAGTATCGTCGAGAAAATAAACAGATTGTGGACATTAAGTAATGTAAGGAAACCTCTAGGGATGTGTGTACAAGAATGCACTTAGCTAATAGCCTATACCAGGGGTGTCAAACTGTGTGCCATGGAGGGCCGAGAGTATGCAGGTTTTCGTTCCAACCCAAGAATACACCAGGTGATTTCACTGATTAGTCCCTCCTCTCTGGTTGAAGGTGTGGTAATCAGTGAAATCACCTGCTGTATTCTTGGGTTGGAACGAAAACCTGCATACTCTCGGCCCTCCATGGCACACAGTTTGACATCCCTGGCCTATACAGTACCTGATCCTGCAGAGCTGGATGCTGATGTGACATGCTGTGACTTCTTGGGGAGGACTTCTTCTACATCATTGTGAAATATATTGGGGGGGGGGTTAAGTCTTTAAACATTGGTTTAATACCAGACACTGCCTTCCTGTAGTGCAGGGGTGTCAAACTGTGTGCCATGGAGGGCCGAGAGTATGCAGGTTTTCGTTCCAACCCAAGAATACACCAGGTGATTTCACTGATTAGTCCCTCCTCTCTGGTTGAAGGTGTGGTAATCAGTGAAATCACCTGCTGTATTCTTGGGTTGGAACGAAAACCTGCATACTCTCGGCCCTCCATGGCACACAGTTTGACATCCCTGCTGTAGTGTCTTTTGTTCTCGCCGCCTTTTTCGATCTTGCGACCTCTCTTCTTCAGACCTTGGTGAGTGAATGACATACATTACAGACATTCAATATGAAAATATATTCAGGTCAGTCTGGCTACAGTGAAACAAGTGATTTTAAGGATGCAAATGAAACGTTTTTATAATATTCCAGACACAGCATGATGAGATGAGATAATTTCATAATTTATACATACCTCAGTGAAGATACTAAGTCATGATTATGAGATAGCTAAGTCATAATTATCAGATACTAAGTCATAATTATGCGATAGCTAAGTCATAATTATGCGATAGCTAAGTCATAATTATGAGATACTAAGTCATAATTATGAGATAGCTGAATCTTTTTTTTTTTCTGTGGCGGAAATGGGCTTCCATAGGCTTCTCCACACTCAAGTACACTTTATTTGTTTTCATCATTCCTGAGGTCCAGCTTAATTGTTGCTCTAAACCTATCAGGAAGGTCTCCTGAGGGCATCTCAGTGGAAATCCTAGTGGGGTCCAGCATTTTGGACCCATCTCTCAAACTTATTTCGAGTCTCACAAGGCTATAAAGACACACATACACATACACACAACTGAGAAATGTACAAATGACAAAGGCCATGTAACAGACATTGAAAGATTCATCACCTTCTGTCTGTGCGTCATTTCCGTACCATAGAATGACTTTAAAATAAACGATTGATCTTTCACAATA
>JAXDDW010000424.1:0-19762 GCA_034670385.1 Hoplostethus mediterraneus | reverse complement strand
CCCCCCCCCCCGGGGGCCAATGCTTAGGGCCAGACGCAGCTGCGGCCTGAAGCAACCTCACCACGGGGCAATCCTGGGCGCAGACGGGCCTACAACAATCAGGAGCTTCCAGAGATCTCCTCCTCGTTGGCTGCTCTCCGCCCGGGCCCCGGTGGCGTCCCGGATCCTTCACCATCCCCAGCGGCTACTCCTCCGGACCCTCCTACCTCCTCCACCCCGGAGCCGCACGTTCCCCACCCCGCCAAGTATTCGGGCAGTCCGGACACCTGCCGTGAGTTTTTAACACAGTGCCAACTGACTTTTAATGCCCAACCGTCCAGCTACAGTAGGGAAGCAGCGAAGATCGCCTTTATTGTGAATTTGTTAGAGGGCTCCCCTCTTAGTGTGTACAATGCTCTCTACGAGCAGGGTTCTTCCCTGGCCCAGTCGTTTTCCGCATTTTCTGTTGAGCTTAAACGACTTTATGACTTCCCCATTAGGGGCCCGCAAGCGGGGCAACATTTGCTTACGTTAAAGCAGGATAAACTCACCGTCCGGGAGTACGTGGGGAGATTTCGCAGCCTGTCCGTGGAGTCCGGCTGGAACGATGCCGCTCTCCTCTCCGCGTTCCAGAGCGGGCTCCACCGGGACGTGAGGCGAGAAGTGGCGCTCCGGGGGAACCCTGGACGAGGCTGTCCAGCTCGCGATCCGGGTGTCCGATCTGGAGGCGCAATGGCGGGTCGAGCCCAGCCTTCCCCGGGGTTTGGTTCGTTTTCCGGGAGGAAACAGCGTTGCCAGTCCTGCCTCCACCGCTGACCCCGAACCCATGCAGCTGGGCCGGACTCGCCTCTCTCCAGCTGAGCGCCGCCGGAGGATGGACTCGGGAGCCTGCCTCTACTGCGGCCAGGAGGGCCACTTCCTCTCCGGTTGTCCTCTCCGGCCAAAAGGGGAGGCTCGTCGGTGACTGCGGGGTCCCTGATGAGCCAAACCACAGCCCGTTCCTCAGCCCCGCAGTCCGGCGTTCACCTCAATGCCTCCCTCCTCTGGTCTCATGAAGAGCTCCCGGTACGGGCGCTGGTAGACTCCGGCGCTGACGCCAGCTTTATAGATGCCGCGCTGGTTTCCCAGGCCGGGATCCCCACCGAGCCACTCCCGTCTCCGCTTGCGGTGAACGCGCTGGACGGAAGACTCCTGGCCCGCGTCACCCATCGTTCGGCGCCCCTCACCTTGATGTTGTCGGGGAACCACCGGGAGACGATCCGGTTCCACGTCATCCCCTCCTCCCACGCTCCGGTGGTTTTGGGTCGGCCCTGGTTGTCACTCCACAACCCCCACATAGACTGGTCCTCCGGCTCCGTGGTGAGTTGGAGCGTCTTCTGCCACTCCCACTGTCTCCTGTCAGCCCCTGCCCCGAGGGAGTCCCGCACCGTTCCCGGTTTCGAGCCTCCCGACCTTTCCTCCGTTCCCTCCGTATATCACGACATCGCCGAGGTTTTTAGCAAGCAGCGAGCCCTTTCCCTGCCTCCTCACCGTCCCTACGACTGCGCCATTGACCTGCTCCCCGGAGCCCCGCTGCCCACCAGTCGCCTGTACAATCTGTCGCGGCTGGAGAGGGAGTCGATGGAAACCTACATCCACGACTCCCTGGCGGCGGGGCTGATCCGGCCCTCCTCTTCTCCTGTCGGCGCCGGATTTTTCTTTGTGGAGAAAAAGGACCGCGCCCTGTGCCCCTGTATTGATTTCCGGGGCTTGAACAATATTACCATCCGGAATAAATATCCCCTACCTCTGATAGACCCAGCTTTCGAGCCTCTCCAGCATGCCACCATCTTTTCCAAGCTGGACCTCCGCAACGCCTACCACCTGGTCCGGATCCGCGAGGGCGATGAGTGGAAGACTGCCTTCAACACCGCCCTGGGCCATTTCGAGTATTTGGTCATGCCCTTCGGCCTCACCAACGCACCAGCAGTCTTCCAGGCGCTCATCAACGATGTCCTCCGGGACATGCTCAACCGGTTTGTTTTTGTGTACATTGACGACATTTTAATTTTTTCCCGGGACCTGAACGAACACACCCAGCATGTGAGGTTAGTGCTCCGTCGACTTCTAGAAAACAAATTATTTGTAAAAGCGGAAAAGTGTGATTTCCATGTGCCTTCAGTGAGCTTCCTGGGGTATATCATTGAGCAGGGCCAGGTGAAAACTGACCCGGCTAAGGTCCAGGCCGTGGCGGACTGGCCGACGCCTTCCTCCCGGAAGCAGCTCCAGCAGTTCCTCGGGTTCGCCAAATTCTATCGTCGGTTCATCTGGGACTTCAGCAGAGTCGCAGCCCCATTGACTCGACTCACCTCCACCCTCTCCCCGTTCGGCTGGACCCCTGAGGCGGATGCTGCCTTTGTCTGCCTCAAACACCTTTTTACCTCCGCCCCGGTTCTTCGACATCCTGACCCGGCCAGGCAGTTTGTGGTGGAGGTGGACGCCTCGGATTCCGGCGTTGGGGCTGTCCTGTCCCAACGGTCCTCCGAGGACCAAAAACTGCACCCCTGTGCATTCTTCTCCCGACGTCTCTCACCGGCGGAACGGAACTACGACGTGGGGAACCGAGAGCTCCTGGCCATGGTCTTGGCCCTCGAGGAGTGGAGGCACTGGCTGGAGGGGGCGGAACTACCATTCGTGGTCTGGACCGACCACAAAAATCTCACCTACCTCCGTTCTGACAAGAGACTCAACTCCCGGCAAGCACGATGGGCTCTGTTCCTGGGGAGGTTCAACCTCACCCTCACCTATCGCCTGGGTACACGCAACGCCAAGCCCGACGCCCTCTCCCGCTAGTGGACCCCTGAGAGGGCCGCTCCTGAGCCTGAGAACATCCTCCCCCCGTCTTGCGTGGTCGGAGCGGCAGTCTGGGAGGTCGAGAGCCGCATCCGAGAGGCTCAGCGGAACCACCCTGACCCAGGTAACGGCCCCACTAACTGTTTGTTTGTACCCGACTCCGCCAGATCCCAGGTCCTCCTGTGGGGCCACGCCTCCAGGCTCACGTGCCATCCCGGCACCGCTCGCACCCTGGCATTCATCCGGCGAAGCTTCTGGTGGCCTTCCATGGCTCGTGACACTAAGGCCTTCGTCTCTGCCTGCTCCGTCTGCGCCCGCAGTAAGTCCTCCCACCAGTCTCCTGCCGGCCTCCTCCTTCCATTGCCCACTCCTAGCCACCCATGGTCCCATATTGCCGTGGACTTCGGAACCGGCCTTCCTCCCTCGGACGGCAACACCACCATCCTCACAGTTGTCGACCGGTTCTCTAAGGCGGTTCATTTCCTCCCTCTCCCCAAGCTTCCCTCGGCCAAAGAGACTGCGGATCTCCTGGTGACCCAGGTGTTCCGGCTCCACGGGATCCCTCTAGACATTGTCTCGGACCGGGGTCCGCAGTTCTCTTCCCAGGTTTGGAAGGCCTTCTGCCGGGCGCTAGGCGCCACTGTCAGCCTCACCTCGGGTTACCACCCGCAATCCAATGGGCAGACGGAGCGGGCCAATCAAGACCTGGAAACGGCTCTCCGCTGTGTCACCTCTCGCCACCCTTCCTCCTGGAGCTCTCACCTACCCTGGGTGGAATACGCCCACAACTCCCTAACCAGTACGGCCACAGGTATGTCTCCGTTTCAAGCCTCAATGGGCTAACAACCCCCTCTGTTTCCCGCCCAGGAGGAGGAACTGGCGGTGCTGTCGGTCCAGGCCCACCTCCAACGCTGCCGCCGGGTGTGGAGGACCGCACGGGCGGCGCTGACCCACTCAACCGCCCGTAACCAGCGTCTTGCCGACCGCCGCCGGACCCCTGCGCCCGCGTACCAACCAGGGCAGGAAGTATGGCTCTCCTCCCGGGACCTACCATTGCAGGTGGAGTCCCGGTACGTGGGACCCTACGTGATTGAGAAGATCATAAATCCCGCTGCGGTAAGGCTCAAGCTTCCACCATCACTAAAGGTACATCCCACATTCCACATGTCTCTGCTCAAACCTGTGTCCTCCAGCCCTTTGTGCCCTCCTTCCGACTCCCCTCCACCCCCCCGGATCATCGACAACCACCCAGCATACACCGTGAAAAAAATAATGGACATTCGCCGTCGAGGTCGGGGATTCCAGTACCTGGTGGACTGGGAGGGCTACGGCCCGGAGGAGCGCAGCTGGATCCCTCGCCGGAACATCTTGGACCCCTCCCTCATCTGCGACTTACACCGGGAGCATCCCAACAAGCCCGGTGGGGCGCCCAGAGGCGCCCGTTGAAGGGGGGGTACTGTCATGGTCCCTGCCCTAACCTCTGAGTTTCCTCTTGTTTTTACCTCCCCTGTTTGTCTCTGTCTGTCTCTTGTGGTTGTGTGTGTGTGTGTGTCCTGGGCGTGGCTCGCTCGTCCAGCCCTACCTCTCCTCCACACCTGTCTTCCATCAACCCATCAAACCCTGCTGCATAAAACCCCCGGCTTCCCATCCACTCATCGCCAGATTGTTCTGCTATCTCCCGTGGTAGAAACCCTCTCGGTCTTTTGAAGTAACAAACTTGAACCCTTGTGAAATTTCATGTTTAACGTTGTGTTTCTGTCCTCAGTGTTCCCCTGTGTGCCTCCCTCCTCGTGTCGCCTCATCTGCCTGCTCCAGCTCCAGTCTGCTCCCCGGCTCCTTGTCTTCCCTCCGGTCTCCCCTGTCCCTCCATCTCCAGCTGCCTCACCTGCCTGCTCCCTCTCTGCCTCCTCCGCCCCGGCCTCGTCGCTACCCCGGTTTCCCCAGCCTGGCCCCTGCACCCCTCACCTCTCCACCACCTGCTGCCTCACGAATAAATCCCCTGTTTCCCATACCTCCTGTCTGTCTCATCCCTGTGGTCTGCATTTTGGGTCCAGATATCTCCGTAGCGTAACAGCACGGTGTGCACGGGTGGCGGCAGCAGAGAGTGAGCAGTGAGAGTGTGGCAGCTTAAATAGACTGCAGAAGTGTGTCGGCTCCCATCGTTCACTTAAGAGAGGTTCAAGAGGTTCAAGAAGAAGAAGGAAAAAAGATGCTTTCAATAAAACCAAAATCAGGAAAAACATTATATGTGTTCAGGGCTTTTTTGTTTTTCGACAACTGTATCAGGTTTATATATTGTTTGAATTCATTCAAGTTAGGTTTGGAGCCAGCGCATTTTGTTTTATGAATATGAAACTTCCCCAATAGAAGAAACAATTGTACAATGTACAATGTTTTATCTCCATGTCATCATGTATAATTTGTATGATACTTCTTTGACCTTGTTATTACTGACAACAACAACTAGCTCTACCGCTATCTCCACCTACATGAAAGACCCACAGCTGATGATGCATTCAAGTAATGAGGGATATTGTAAATATGACCTTCTCACTGGTGAAACCTGTTCATGTCAACATCCTAGTGGTAATTCCAAACAGGAAATATGTGAACTTTATGTAGACTCTGACACCTGACAGCACAGATAACGGACAGATATCAAACATGGCTGTTGCAAATCATCCAAAGTTCACAGTCCAAGGTAACGAAATAATAATAACTACTTATATTCACACTATTCACAATCGACTTCAACTTCGTCGAACATGACAAGAATGCCACAACAACAAGTTCACGTCTTCTCTGAGGGCATTCTGGCAAATGTAGGAAATGTACTAACTGAAGTAGAAATACACAAGGCAGGTTGAGGGAAAGTAGGTACAATGAGAAGTAACTCTGACCGTGGAGAGACCACAGGATTTGTCTGTTAGCAGCCACCATACAAGACATAGAGCTGCTACATTCAGATGTAATGCAGAGGAGTCAGACAGCAGCCTGGCAGAGAGAAAGCAGGTGAGGAAATGTGACGTCATTGTTCAGTGTTACCTGAGCAGATCACCTCCAGACTGGAAGACATGGTATATGAACCCCCCACTGTTACACACTCCTTCAGTCCAGACTCAGATCCATCACAGTCAGCTGTAATCCTCCATCCAGGTTGTTCTGTTGAACCACTTCTCCTTTCTGTTGAAAGAGCAGATCCACAGTCCAGCTGTCTACACACTACAGCTGCTGGCTTCAGGTTCCAGATAGAGAACCGTTCATCCACTGGTTTCCAGTCTCCCTGGTGTTTCATCTCCAGTCCACCAGCACAGCGACTGGCTCCTCCCACCAACCTGACATCATCAAGCTCTGAACAGAGACAAGAGAGTAATCAGTATGTTACTTTCATTTGAAGGAAAATAAAGTCAAATCAAAAATGCAGTTTCAATTTTATTCTCCATTTTAATTCATTTCTGTATTTACCTGTTGAATTGTGTTTTATTTCATCCTGGAGTCCTGAGGACCAAAAGCACAAAATACAAATACAAATTTTCCTGCACCAGCTTTGAAAAGTAAAACATCTAAATGAAAATACACACAGATTATGGACTGAAGTCACTAGAATATTAGACTAGTTAAACTATTATCACATATTAATCATTAGACTAGTTAAACTATTAATCACATATTAAGATTAGACTAGTTAGACTAGTTAAACTATTAATCACATATTAATCATTAGACTAGTTAAACTATTGATCACATATTAATCTTTTGACTAGTTCATATTAATCACATATCAATAATATGACTGATTTCCCATTGAAGGCCTGGTTCTCTATCAGAGTCCCACCTGTGCTCCAGACCAACATGAACAGCATCACTACTGGATCCATATCTGCTGCTGGGAGTCCAGTCAGTCAGTAGTCAGTCAGTAGTTAGCCAGTAGTCAGTCAGTAGTCAGTCAGTCAGTAGTTAGTCAGTAGTCAGTCAGTAGTTAGTCAGTAGTTAGTCAGTAGTCTTAACCAGCCTGGTCAGTCAGTAGTCAGTCAGTAGTCAGTCAGTAGTTAGTCAGTAGTTAGTCAGTAGTCAGTCAGTAGTCAGTCAGTAGTTAGTCAGTACTCTTAACCAGCCTGGTCAGTCGGTATCTTAACATGGCGTCTCTCTCCGTCTCTATGTCTTCATGTTTGACACCTCAACTCTCCTCTGCTGTTTCCTCTCCATCCTTTATCTCCTCATCAGGTTCCTGTGGTTTCTCTCTGATATCAGTGTTGGTGACAGGAAGCTGATTCAGCAACCACAATGACTTCCTGTTTCTTCATGATGCCTCTACTGTCCATCCTCCAGTTTGATTCAGGACACCATAGTTCTGTTAGTTCTGTGAGTTGATCTGGTTCTGGTCACAATGTACTGAGCCTTTTATTAATTATTTTAATACATATTTTGTTTTAATATAGGCCATAATGAAAAAGGGGGGGGGACCTTAGTCTGAACTGTTTTTATAATTAGCGGTCAAATTATTCTTGTTATAACTGTTGTTTTCTTGTTGTTGTTTTTTAAATGAGCACCCATCCATAGACTCACAAAACCAGTGCAATACTTTTTATTTGTTTTTATTTGTATTTATTTTTTTAACTGTTAACTGACACAAGCTGTATGGAAAAGTTTTTCATTTGGATTTTTTTATTTAAATATATATTGCCCGGGAGCTTTTTCAATGCCAAGACCAGGGATGTGTGTGCACGTCCAGTCCTAGCGCCGGGTTGAGTGAATGAGCAGAAAGCTGATTGAAAACACATTGTACTAGCTGCTTTTCCACCCCTCGTTGTGAGGAAACAATCTCAGTGTTTCTGTAAGATGGTGAATGTGCAAGTTAGTTCATTAGTGGTCATCGTTGCATTTTTATAATTTTGTTCTATTGGAGTGGCCACTGGGGGGCGCTTGTGCGTTTTCATGGGAAGTTAGACAGCTGTTCTGGCTGCGTGAGTTGGCCGTCGCGACCATTTGAGGTCAGAACTTCTGATCTTTTGTGAAGGTAAGACGTGAACTTTTAGCTCCGTCAATTCATATTATAAATTTCGAAATATATAGCCAATCCATGTCTTTCTTTTGCTAAATATATATGAAGGAGAGGTCGTTTAGTGATTTATGTTGTTGTAGTTGTTATTTAGTGGAAAAGTTTGTGTCTGTTGTCCATGTAGTTGATAGACTGGCAGGCTAACTAGAAATGGCTATAGCTAGGTGGTTTGTTTGGGCCATGGGTTGACTGGTGAATGGAAAATAATTTGTAATTGGACATACAGTAACTGTTGATCTTGATGCTGAGAACTGTTGACCTGATGTTATTATTATTATTATCGATGTTGAGAACTTCTGATCTTTTGTGAAGGTTACCCAGAGAAAGACAGCAAAGAATAAATCAATTCTGCACTGCATGGAACCGGAGAGCAACGCCGCCGCCGTTTGTCTCCCACCTCACTCCAACCACACAATCACCAAACACAACGCAGAGGGAGCCAGGTGGAGAGTAAACAGACCACCCTAGGGAGCCGGCCCTACAACTAAGGGTTACATTTCCATTTGACATTGATCTTTGTTGGCTCTGCTGAAGATCCGTGTTTTTGTCACAGTAAACGAAAATTCAGCTTCTAGTGTGTTGAGTTTATGAACTTTCTGCTTTTCCTGTGCCACCATCAGAAACGTAACATCCTGTTGATCAGTGTGTGTGAATGAACTAGGCTGTTACTACCACAACGTACACTTCCTTTGAACCCCTTTGCAAATGTGATTCAGAGCACTGGATGGTTTTGCAGGAATGTGATTCTTCTCTTTTTGACATGCAATTCCCATTTGTTTCTAATGGGAAAACTACTGTTATATTCTGCTTTGTCTTTGTTTTTAACCACATCCCTGTTATTCATGGAAGTGCTGTTCAGGAGCAGAGTGAGAGCGCTTGTTTCTCTGCTTAACAAAAAGCAGACTTTTGTAATGGGACAAACTGGATTGGGGAGGGGGAGGGGAGGAATGGCACCTGTAGGTGAGGATTCAGACACCGTCTCCTTGATCACGGAGATCAAATGAAAATGACTCGGCGCTTCGCTGACGCCAACTTGATACGGGGCTGCTCTTCCACTGTGTTGCTCTGGCCAGACGAGCGTTTGGCTTATGATAGCTCTTACCTTTCATAGGGTCAATTTACCTTGACTTGACCCAAGAGAGGTCGAGAAGGTGTGAAAGCACAGTAGCAGCCAGCTAGCCCAGGATTAGCCTGAGGACAGCAGCCTTGTGGGAAAGGCGGCCAAGCTAAGACCGAGGCTACTTATAACCAGGGCTTGGTCGATCACTAGCGGCCTTAAGCACTAGCACGTGACTTTTGCTTCAAGAAATCCAGCAGTTACACTCAAACACACGCTTGGCCTAAATGTTAAACTTATTCCACAGAAGCAAATTAGGTCAAAGTGTTTTCTCAACAAATGAGAGAAGTGTATTTATTGGCTTGTTGTAGCTATGGGCTCGGCGGGGCCAGTCGGAGGTCAGGTGCAGCCTTCCAGTTTGCTGTTACATTTAACTGCATTAGTGGTAGCTAAGCAAGGAGTTAAGTACCTGCCGCCCCGTTGCTGGTGCACCGGTCTGTTGAAGGGTTGGGGCTTGAGCGCTGAAGAGTTTGTTTCTGATGTTTTGTTTTTGTTTTTGACAGTTCTCTTTGAATAAGTCTTCTCTGGAAGTGGCTAAGTGAGCTCTGCTCTAAAATGCTATATATCCATAAAACAAATCATTACCTCAAGTTCATAATTCACTCTGTAAAATACAGAGGACTCATTTCATCAGCAAGGACCTGTATCACCTACTGTCCTTTAAAAAAAATAACACCATTTTGTAAAAGAAAGGCGTCACTTTTCCCCCCCAAATCATTTCATTTGGGAGCAAAACTCTTTTAATGTTCTCCAATTGGAAGCACTGATAAGTTTGATTTACCTCTTCTGCTCTTCCAGAGATCACCACCTCAGTGAAGGTACTGATTGTATCAACAACACCACAGTGATAAAAAACCATGGTTGTTACCTTATTTAAGGTAACATTTATTTACATTTATTATTTGGTTATTTAAGGTATTGTTGCAGACGACTGACTTGTTTGAAGCTAAACGAACACACTCCTATAGAGATGCTGGTGGTAGTCTGTAAACCAGACAACCAGGGTCACTCCGTGTTCTGTTCCTCAAGTGTGAATCTTTCACACTAAGAATTTTAAGCTAAATCGATCAAGAAGTTTTCTCTAAATCTGGTCCGTAGTCGTGGGATGGGTTTGTCGGTGTTTCCTCGTCGAGAGAGTTGTCATATTCTTTCACAGATGCGGGAGTATATTTTATTTATTTGTTTTGTCGGACGCTTTGTGTAGATGTCCAACACCATTTTCTATCTACAACTTTTGTGTTAACGAGGCGGCAAGTCAGCATGGTGGTTTTCTTATTTTAAATAAACGCCATTTTTGAACATCCTCTCCTTTCCAGTGATTTTAAAATGCATTCCCTCTGTTATTGTGTTTGTAAGGCATCTAACAGGCTTGCTCATTTTAAAGGCTTCACAGAAAACAAGCTTACCTGCTATCATCTGTATGTCCTCTAGCCGGTCTGACCTCAGGAACACCACCCGGTTACTAGAGAGAACTACAAAGTTGGACAAGCTCGTCACGTTTAGCTACACACACACATTTATTTATACTATTTATTTATATACTGTTAAGTCTTGTTGATGTGTATGTATTGACATAATATATGACATTGACTGGATGGCTCTACCAAATACAATACACAAGATGAGGGTTCGACTGGTGTGGGTTTTTGACGGCTGATACAAACACCAATATATCTGTATTGAAGCTGCTGATGGTAGTACTTTCTTCAGCAACGAGTAGTGTAACAAACTATTTCAATGTCGGTAATATTGTTAGGATATCAATCAGGCTTTCAGTCAGCGGAGGAAACCACCTCGGAGCTCCGCTGCCGTGGTCATGCCTCAGGAATGAAATGTCTTACTTACGTTCAGAGAATGATTGACAGGTCGGTAGACCATGAAAATGAACCTATTTTCAGAACGTTAAGGAAACGGCTTAAGAGCAAGGAAATTAAATTACAGTAGGGGGCGCTGCTTCTCACTTTTCATTTGAATTAACATTTGAAGTTTCTTACCCACAAAGTCATTTCAACATTTTAATATTGTCAGTAAATGTACAAACCAGTACATGGAAATTCAAATCAAATTACTGCATTTTAACTTTCATATTGACTCAAATATTTCATGAAAAAGTGGAAAATGAAAATGCTGTTGTGGGATTGCATTTTCGTTTTCCACTTTGCATGAATATTTGGATTAAGTTAACTATACGCTTCCATCGGTGTCAGGTAGGTCTTTCCTGGGAGAAACCCTCTGGAGATGCCTTTTACATTTCAACAGAAGAAGAACTGGGTAGTTAGCATGAGCATGAGCTGAACAGACAAAGAAAAGAGCGCCACCTACAGGAACTCAAACTCAAAACATTGGATTTTTAAGATGTGTGTATTTTGTGTGTTCAGATAGACAATAAAAGGAGTGACTATTGCATCATGCTGCAACATAGGAGATTGTGTTGTGTGGCTTGCCTTGAGTGAGGGGGGGGGTCTTTAGGTGATCTCACTTAGGCCACCACCAGGACCACCACTGCCCAACTGTTCCTTTGGAACCACAGAAGAAGAAAAAAAGGGGTTAAATGGAGATTGAAGTCCTCGGAGGATGTGGCTCTTCCTCCCTGTCGCCACTGAAGTCTGCTGATAAAATCACCTCCCCGATCTGGTTTCATGATCGAACCTGCTGAGTCTTCACAACAGTACAACAGAACCGATGCGTTTTGGTACTTCCTCATTAAATGATTGTTATGAATTGGTACGGGTCAGTCTATACTGTATTTAGGCTTTACAGTAATCTGCATTAACAAAGGGTGACGTTTCAACATGTTGAACTTGACTAAAAACTCTTGAAAGGTAACAGTGCAGAGACATGCTGCTTCATTAGGTTTAGATACTGCTGTTGTGGTCAGTGAGACGAAATCTACAATTATATTTACATTTATGAGTTCATTTAGACAGACGCTTTTATCCATAGCAACTTACAAGTAAGATGGCATTCTAATAGGTAGAGATACTACTAGTCACCGAATCAGAAGTGATTTCCTTCCCTAAACAATCAACTAAGGAGCTGAACCAGTGACGAGGTAAAAGAGTGCAATATGTTAGATATCCTACTTTATCTTAAACCAAATGAGACAATAACTAATATCAAATAAACAGAGCTAATAAACAAGACAAACAAAGAACACAAAGCAAACTTGATACTGAATGATTTTTATTGGTTAATTTCTACCACAAAACACAAACAAAATTATGAAATTTTGATCAAGTATGTTATTATTACAGCTGTAAAAGACTGTGAACTCTCAGGAGATGAGAAGAGATTAAGGAAGCGAAGGCAGCTTGAAAAATACTAAATATCAACAACTCATCACCAGGACTTCAATCCTTGTTGGGCATATAGCTGACTCTCTGAACCAGATGTGACTTACAATGAGTGGGCTGGTGGGGGCTTTCAGGGTGTTGCTCCAAGGGAACACGTCCACCATCGCAGGGAAATCATAAACTGTGAGGTTTCGGTTACAGGACAGGTCTTGGCAGCCTGTTTACAAGAATCAGACAGCACTTATACACAGGAAGGTGCTTGTTTATTTCAAGGATCACAGGAATGGTTTTTATTGTTTTTTAGCTTTGTTTTCTCATCAGCCTCCCGAGGTTAATGATGGAATGTTTCGACTTTTATTCTACTGTCATGGCCGCCACACTTCTTCTCACAGGCTGCTTGAGTTACTGGGGAAAGTGAGACTGAAACTGATTCTACCACTGAATATCATACTGCAAGTCACTCTGGATGAGATATGCTAAATCCCTTAAAGACTGCACTGGTCAGCTTTGCATGTTGGCGTCCACCAACAATGAGGCAACTTGCTGTGTACTGAAACTTCATACCAGAGAAACCCGTGTGGCGATGTCAGTAAACCGGTTTGTGACGCTTCATGCCAAAAGGAAACAATGATAGATCCTAATCGTTGGTGTGTACCAGCTTTCTCTGTTTAGGAGGACTCTTATGGTTTTTCACTCCTCAGTCTGATCGGTCACACGTCCTGTGTAGAGAAAGATTTCCCTCCAGTGTCCAACCAATGAAGCCAGGATGTATTTAATTTGGACCACTAAGGTGGATCTACGGTCATCTGCTTGCTGCAGCATCACTTCCTGCGTCAGGACTGGAGCTGAGAAGACGGCTTGGGTTTTCAAAGCTGGGACTAGTGCAGCTTTAAATGTCGATTTAAAAGAAAAACATATAAAAAACAAAGTCAAATGTTACAGAAACATTTTTTTTCCCCCAATAAACCTTTTCTAAAATAAATGGTGTTGAGAAAGGTACTAAAACTTAAAACACTCTCAAAATATGAAGCGCATTTTTTATTTTTTTATATATATTTTTTGCCTTTATTGGTCAGTTAAAGTAGAGAGAGACAGGAAAGGCTTGCAGAGAGGAGGGATAATAAACTAAAACCTACACATTGCAGAAAAACATTTTAAATCAATATAATGACGTATTTTACAGAAAGTTTTCAATCCCAGTTGTCACACAGGTTAGGCTCAGGTCTTCAGGCTGCTGCTCAACATACTGTGCTCTATGAAGGTAAAAGCCTGCAGCCTGTTGCAGCAGCTGACGTGTTTGATCCTCCGTTACATAATACATGGAAACCAGTTAGTTTCACATTAACCACTGTGTCTTTGTTCAGCATGCTACATGAGACTAGAGGTTATCTGACACATACTGGAGCTAAAGGGCACCACTCACCAAAACCTTGGCCAGTGATGGTTTCACCTTCAGTGGCAATAACATTCGAGGGACAATTCAGTTCCTCACTACCAATGAACAGTAGTCCTGATAATTGAACTAGCCTACATGATGGTGACAGATACAAGAGGACGAAACCTAGCTGACTGAACATTACCAACAATATCAATAGTATGTTCTCTAGTGATCAGACAGGAATTAAATTTGGATGCCACACAACCACCAGACATGACATCTGTTCAGCTAGATGGAACGATTCAGACAACAGTAGGTGACACCAAGTGGTGGAAAGATTCATATCTAACATAGCAGCTCTATTAGTCACTGCCTAAAGAAAATACCCTGATCACTGTATGGAAAACATCATGTATTTTATTGTAAGCTCGCTAAAATGGTGCTTTGGTTTCTCAGTTCAGTGAACTAAGTTCATGTTTCCGTGCGGTATTTGTTCCTCCAGGTTTACCATCTTTCAAAATCGATGCTCCATGCCAACAGTTATTTTTTTACTTTAACGATCACTTATCCACTCCTAGTGGGGGGGCTCGGTGTGGAGTTTTCAGTTGGACCTCATGTCTACATTGCGAAACTATTTGTTCTGGCACAACCGTTCAACATATTAGTTATGTGTGAGCAGTTCAGTTCAAACCAACATATACACTTGACTCTTCCTCTGGTTGCAAACTGGCTGCCTGCGTCTTTGTTTCCAGTGTCTTACCACAGCCAGCAGCATGGGCTGCCCAACTCTACACATCACTTATAGGAACAATACTTCACTTGATCTCAAAATGACCTCATGAAACAATTTGAGATGTTCACAGGAACAATCATTTCATCAGGTATGTGATGGAGTTGCTCTCCACCCAGAGCAGTGGATGGAAGGCCTTATCGAAGGCTGGATGCTGCTGCATGCCTCTGGATCCCCAGTGGTCCAGGCCCCCTTCATCTGCTTACAGATGGTTCTAACAAGGTGAAGCATCCACAGGATATGTTTGCTCTTCATTGTCTCACTATCTGTCTCGCTGGCTGCTTTCTTTTCATGATTATTTCACACCTTTTCCTTCAGAGCTGCCCCTGATGAATGTGAGAAGGCGCGACTAACTCTGGTGTCTCGTTCCCTGAAGGCCATTCATCAACCTCTTCCAACTCTCACTGGTCTTACCAAATACCACTGGAGTGGGCAATAAATGTGCTCCAATAAATGAAAACTAAACTAATGATAACTGATATAAGAGTATTAAAGTCAGATGAAAATAGATTCTGATTACTGATTGTTCTTATTTTCTGACTATGGACACAATATTTATGTCAAGTATATTTTTGTTTTATTTCTATATTTTATGACAGGGAGTATAGTGTCTTGAATTGTTCATATCAAGGAGTCGTTAACTGTGACTTTGATTTGCTCTGCACCTTCAATGCGGACAGTTGATTGGCCTGAAACTGATTTGCTGCTGCATGATTCACACAGAAAGAGTCGGCAGGATTAAAAACACTGAATCCCATCAGTTGGGAGTTTTGGGAAAATCCATCACAGCAGAATAATCTGACTTAGTTTCTTCAATAATAATATAATAATAATAATAATTTTAATAATACAAATAATGTTTTTCAGCTTTTTGATTTCCAGTCTGACTTTAAAGGGAACTGCTCTGTAACTCTAAAACCTTGACTAAGGGTGACGGGACCGTCGTTTGATGACAGCGGGTAGCAATCCATCTGGATGTGAGATGAGATCCTTCGGGATCCTCCTCTGCTCCCTGGGCTACTGCCTATTCACCCGCCCACCTTCAGCACTGGAACCTCTCAAGGTTATAATACAACCAGCTCAACGTTCTCCTCTCCTCCTGGATTCTGCCCCTAGGTGGCTGGAGAGAACACTTGGCAGCAACAATCCCTCTTACTGGATCACTCCTCTCTTCTAAATAATTTTCAGTCGATCTACATTAATCCAACACCAATCTAGTGAGTAAAGATGGTTACATACCTCTGCAGTAGAAATAGGGCAGTGTTAACACCACACACCAAACACAGAAGCAGCAGGCCGTACAACGGGTCTGATGATGAGCTCTGTTGGATAAGGGCTCCGAAACAGATTTCAGAAACATCAGATCACGATGATTTGAGTTGAACAGATCCTAGGTCAAGTTAAATACTTTAATACCATCAAATTAAGGGGCATTTTAACATTCCTGTTTGATTCAGGTCTTACTGAGAGAATCTGGTACCTCTGATCTGCCCTAAGACAATACTGATGTTGCTGGACAAAACCACAGGGCAGTCACTGCTTGATTGTTTGGTGACCTACAGGGCTATTGTGGTTGTGATTTCATATGTTTACAGAGGAAGAACCTCAGAAAATACTTATCTAAACCTCAAATTGTTAATGAAGAACTGAACTTTAATTTAACAAGAAGCTGCCGACTTGTGACTTCTCCTCTGCATTGATGACGTGTGGAGCTATGACATCAGATGCAATCTCTGGAATGTTGTTTCTTTGTTTGATCTTTACTCGTGTAATATTTTTCTTTGTGGCTCTTGGTGATATGTCTTGAGAAGGTGTTCCACTTCTCGTCAGAGTATCCCTGTCTGGCTGAACTGTCTTTTGATTGGACTTTTCAAACCTTCTAGACTGATGCTCAGTCACTCTCGTTCCTGAGTCCTCTGGGTCTATTGGATCACAGCGAGTGTTTCTTTCTCTGCCAGGAAACACTACACTGACCAGGTTTCTCTCCTGATATTTATGGGAGTGGTCACAAACCCTCCCCCTCCCTCCTCTGACCTTTAATGGTCAACTTCAGAAGAGATTGCTAGGGGGGTAGTAAAAAACCATCAGTAAAAACATACTATACTCTACAATAGGGGTTCACAAACTTTCATTCATGAACTGTATCATGCAGGAAAGTCTGTTTTCATGAATTGAGCAGAGCTGCTGATTCTCTCAGTAATTAAATGAAGAAGTGGATGTGAACTCGGTGTTGTCTCACTAACCTGTTTGATTCTCCTTCAGGTTACCCTGAGACGACGGAGGAGAGAGGGCCAGGCTCTCAGAGGAGAAGTTACGGGAGAAAACCAAAGACGTGATAACCTAGCTGTAGTTCCTTGTGGGCGTTGGGCGCAGCAGGAAACAAGAAGTGTGCAGAGTGAATGACGCTGGCTGGATGACATTCTGTTGTGTTGGAGCCATTGAAGGTGAGGTGGAAGGAGCCTCCTGGGGTACTGTGGCTGGATGGAGCAGCTGATGGTGAAGGTGGATGGAGACCCTTAAACACTTGGAGCCCCTGCTGCTGGGCTCTGGAGACCCCGTTCATGAGGGAGAGAGGGAGATGATTGGCTGTAACCTGCAGAATTCTATAAAGTGAGAGATGGATGAAGATCTGAGAAGACATGTTAACGATGTCCTAATGCCCTCCTTCATCATGATCAGCTATTAGGACTATAGTGAGACAGGCAGCCTGACAGAGTGAAAGCAGAGTTGAGGAAATGTGAGGTCCATTGTTCAGTTTTTACCTGAGCAGATCACCTCTCCAGTCTGGACGAAGACTGTTAGATGGACCCTCCATGTTTCCAACACTCCTTCAGTCTCAGACTTTCTGATCCATCACAGTGAGCTCTAATCCCCATCCAGGTTGTTCTGTTTGAACCATTTATCCTTTCTGTTGGAAACAGCAGATCCCCAGTCCAAGTGTCTACACACTACAGTGCTTGACCTCAAGGTTCACAGTCAATGATCCAGTTCCTCCACTGGTTCCAGTCTCCATGGTATTTCATCTCCAGTCCACCCAGCACAGCGACTGGCTCCGCCCACCAACCTGACATCATCAGCCCTGATACAGAGGGAAAAGAGAGTAATCAGTAATAGAAGTAATGTTCCTTTAATTAAAAGTAATCATAGTCAAATCAAAACGCTGCTGTTTCTCTTCTACCTGAGAGGTGAGTCCAAACAGCACTTTGCCAGGTAGAGCAGGTTTTGGTTTCTATATGAGCCTGAGATTCCTCAGTCAGGGACGAAGAGACTCATTGCTTACACTGGAACTCTTTGTTCCACAGTGGAGCCTCCACTTCTCCATAGGAGAGCCACTGGAGGACTGAAGGAGCCCACAGCAAGCTCCCCTACAGACCACCTCTGCATCCTGCGGTCTAGTCGATCACACAATGAGGACCAGGACTGGTTAGACTTCACCTCACCTCTGCCTGAGCACGTCTAGTCACGGTTCACCAGCCTGACAGACTCTGGAGAGGGAGAGAGTCCAGTTCCAGTCTGACTGGTTTACTTCTTCATGATTTAAAAAACACAGATTAAAGTCAAACTGGATCAAGCATAACTCTGCTCGAAGGGCAAGTGTGTTCCATGTTCACATCCCCCCGACTCCGCCCCTGACCGCCCCCCTGCTCTGCAATTGGCCTCTCTCATGATGTGGTTAGGGTAGATATCCATTGTTGTACAGAGCCTACGTCACACCACCTGAAACAGCTCTGCCCCAAAGTGTTAGTGCCTTATAACAGCAACCATATATCTGACACCACGTCAAAATTCCTGACAAAGAAAATGTGTACAATGACTTTCAATTTATACATTGAGGATAAACAATGTTTGCTCTGATTGCTTTTCATTTGTCTCCTGTGCGTTTCCTTGGAGACGGCATGTTTCCAAGGCAACGTGCTGTTGTACATGAACAAGCATGGCGGCAACTAGCAAAGTGATCATAACTAGATTACAGTTATCAGGTGTTATGTTGTTCCACCCAAGAACTGTTGAGGATTTGTTGTGATTGAAATGATCCAGATCAGGACTATTATCCGTATTCTTTGAATTTAAGGTTGAAATGTAAATACAGGTCAGTCATTGCTGCAGAGACCGCTAACAATCCACCAACCTCCCAGAATGTTTATTTTCTGTTTATTACTACCAAGTGGACGGTTTGTAGTTACTTTCTTGTATAAAATGTAGAGAAGTGTCAATGATAATATTCCTTACTGCAGTAGCATGTAGCGCGGCTGATGTGACGGCAGCGTGACGTCATTCACTTCCTCTTGGGGGCAGGAGTGTTTGAGTTGTGTAACGCTAAATATCACCAAATACCGAAGGGAAGTGAGGGAGGGCCTGTTCACTGACTAGTGAAACCCTGAAAACCTGAGAAGACATGTGAACCATGTCCCAAAAGCCCTCCCCATCCATGATCAGCTTATAGGATAATCTCTTGCCCCCCAAAACCTGTTGGTAAAATCTGAAGTACCGCTTTAAAAAAGGCCACAGGGGGTTTGCGTTAGCCGCCCCCCATACAAGATAAAGCGTGCTACATTTAAAATGTAATGGAGGAGTAGCAGCATTTTTTCAAGAAAAAAAGAAAAAAGTGAGGGAAAATTGACGTCATTGTTCAGGTTTTACCCGAGCAGATCACCCCCCAAGGGAAAAACATTGGTATATGAAAACCCCCCCCGTTACCATCCTTCAGTCCGACTCAGATCCACACAGTCATCTCTAATCCCCTCCAGGGTTGTCTTTTTGGGGGAACCTCTTTCCTTCCGTTTTAAAAAAAGCAGATCCACTCCACTGGGTTTTTCACAACAGAGCTGCTTAAGGGTTCCATTTAGTGAAAAATGGGTTTTCTAGTTTTCCAGTCTCCCAGGGTGTCATCTCCCGTCCCCAGCCAGCGACTGGGGTCCCCACCAAACCGACATCTCAGGGGCCCCCGAAAAAAGAACAAGAAGAGTATCAGTAATAGAAGTAATGTTCCTTTCATTAAAAGAATCAAGTTCAAACAAAGCTGCATTTCTCTTCTATGAGAAAGGGGAAATTTCCCCAAAAGCTTTTTAGGTGAGCAGGGGGTTTCTATCAGCCCTGGGTTCCACAGTCCAGGAGGGAAAAGACTAACGCCTTCACACTGGAACTCTTTGGTCCACAGTGGAACCTCCACTTTTTCCCTAGAGGCCCCCTGGAGGACTGAAGGAGCCCCCCAGCCCAATCCCCCAAGACCCCCTTGCATCCCGCTGGTCAAATAGCTTCCACATGAGGACCAGGACTGGTTAGACTTCACCTCACCTCCCCCCGGGCTTTGAAA